>VWPU01004682.1:0-46550 GCA_013398955.1 Callaeas wilsoni | reverse complement strand
CTCGGCCGGGCCCTTCCTCGGGCGCCGGCGCCGCGACGCGCCTCCCTCTCCCCAAGATGGCGGCTCCGTTGGCGGTAAATTCGGGTAAGAACGCTCTGAGCGCGGGGCTGCGGCTTCTCCTCCGCCTCTCCCCGCGGCCGTCCCGCTCCCCGGCCGCCGCCGGCCCGCGCCTCTCTCCCGAGCCCGCGGAACCGGGGGCGGCCGCCCTGGGAAGGCCGGGCGTGGCGAGGCGGCGAGGCAAGGCCCGGGCGGGCAGCGGGGAAGGGCTGCGGGGCGCCCGTTGCGGGGTGCCCGGTGCGGGGCGCGGTGTGCGCTGGCGGTGGGAGAGCGGCCTCCCGTGCGGCGGTACCCGGGCTCGGGCCGCGCAGAGCCGCCCGGCGATGGAGCTGTGCGGTCAGAGCTGCCGCCGCGCCTGGCTGCTCCTGGCGGGGAGTCACATCAGGCAGCGAAGGCCTCCTTGGTTAGAGAGGACTCTGCTAACTCGGTGGACACGTGGTTATGCATCACTTCGGTATTACACTCATCTCTTAATGCTGTGTGGTGTAAGAGGCAAAAGAGAAATATATCCAGAATTTTGCTCTGCTTTTTATGTATAGTGCCATTCAGTAGTTAAGAGAAAGCAAAGCCCCTATCCCTCTTTAGCCTTCTTTTTGTAAGACTGAACCAGGTCAGTTCATTCAGCCTCTCATTCATCCTGTTCTGTGGCTCACTATTTCAGTGTCTAGCGCTGAGGAGCCCAAAACTAGACACAGCATGGGAGTGAGGGACTCTGAGATGCCTAAATAATCACTTACTTGCATCTGCTGGCTACAGCTGTTAATACAGCCCGAAACCTGCAGGCAGCCTTTGCTATGAGCGTGTGCTGCTGACTGGTGTTCAGCTTCCTGTCTGCCAGGACATTTGGGTGTTTGCCTGTAAAGCTGCTCTCCAGCTGCTTCCTTGGTCCCCAGCCTGTTCAGTGATTCTGTGTTGGGTGCAAGATGTTGCATTTACTATTGTCAAGCTTCATTAGGTTAATAGGAGAGTGGAGATGCTGTGAAAAACAGTTTTCACTGGAGTATAGGCCAAAAGGTCTGTAAATAAGGTTTTGTGTGTCAATAGTGACAGTTAATAGTCATTATTAATTCTATTTAGTAGAATTAAAACCTCCATTCCTGTGGCAAGCAAGGACCAAATTTTACAGAGAAGATATTTTGATCTCACTGAATGGATTGCATCCCTGTAGCCTCACCGAAAGGAAATAATAAAGCAAAGACTCTTCATAAAAAACTATGTCAAAGTGAAAATTGGAGTAGTTCAAATGATACTGTTTTAAAAATTACACAGCAAGAGCGTCTATAGCCTTATAATTAAAGAAAAAAAAAGTAGGGGAAGAAGGAGTTTTTATGGGAAATATGAGAAAAATTAAAAAGAGATGTGGTACTAGAACTAGTGAAGATTTTGTCTTAGGTTATAGTATATTGTTTGTGGGCACAGACAGATCATGGTTGAGTCTATAACTTGGCAAAAGGTTCAGGCATAAGCGTTAACTGCTGTTGTTGCCAAAAGAAGGAGCTCAGCCTGTCCTTCCTTGCTGTCCCTGATGGGATGGTCAGCCTTTCTAAAACTAATAATAATAGAACAGCTTAAGTGGGAAAAAGTCAGCGTGGTTGTTGAAGTCCAACCTCTTCCCATCCCAGGTGCTTATTCCTTTCTCTGCCGTAATCCATCTTTGTGCCATCACAGAGCAAACTGGGTTGTAGGTGTGATCCTGCTGAAAATAAACTCTTTTTTTTTTTATTATGTTTTGATTAGAGAAGCTAGAGCCTTAATTTGTTCTAATGCCCTAGAGTACATGTGTTTGGACTGGTGCAAAGCAATTACGTGGTAGAGACAAGAACAAACAAATGGGCCAGGGAAGTAGTTGAACAGCTTTTGGCAGGCACTGTGGTTTGCTGCTGGTGTTTATTTGACTTGGTAATGTGATAAGAGTGAAAAGACAATTTCAAGTGGAAATAAATCTCCGAAGTTATGTGGGAGAGCCAATTACAGCTGAGTGTGAAATTATGCATCCAGTAGTAGCTATTTCTAGGCAGGGGTAACATTGTCTGAGCTAAAACACTGGTGCTCAGGAAAGGCGAATTTGTCCCTTTTTTTTTCCGGTTGCCCTGACGCAGCCGTGCTGGCACTGCTAAATGTGTTGTCTCAGTCATTTGTAAATTCACGTGTAGCTACTCAGCATGAATGGCTTCCCCATTTAAGTGAGTAGACTTCACCGTTTAAGTATGGCAGTCTTTGATCTGACATTCTAGAGGTACTTTGAAGCTTGGAAGATTTGCATTTTGATTGTTGGGAGGGATATCAATTTCAGTTTGAGTAATCAAAGGAGTTTGTTCTGTCTCAGCAGAGAATGTTTTTCTCTGATTAGTGAGGCAGGATTTTACAAATCTCTGACAATGTAGGAGCAATAACAGTGATTTAAATAGCTTGCTTTTGCTTAAACTGCTTTTTGGTTTTCCCAACTTGCTCACTCAAGTAGTAATCTTTGGAAATGGTTGAAACCATCTGCTGTAATGCAAGAGTATTGTATATTTTGATTTGATGAGTTTAGCTAATAGTGAAGGTAGTCCTTTCCTGGAGTGTTCTGTAGAAGTGGTAGAGTCACAGACCTGGGGGGATTTTAAAGACTTGTAGGTGTGGCACTTGGGTGCATGGTTTAGTGGTGGACTTGGCAGTGCCAGATTAATGCTTAAACTTGATCTTAAAGGTCTTTTCCAACCTAATACCTGTATTGAAAGTATCCTTATGACTTTCAGCACTAGAATTTAGGTGTGTACATCATCTTCTTTGATTCTTTAGCTCCCTAAATGCAATTAAGTTTTATATCAGACCATCGTAGGGGTTTTTTTTTGTGCCTTAAGAAAGGAAAATATACTTTTCTTGATGGGTGTAAGAGTATACTGACATGCCAAGAGTAACAGTAAACTAAAAAAGAGTGTACTTGTTGAAAACAGTATATAAATAATTTGTTTTCTTCCTCTATTTCAAATGCATTGTTTTATTTCTTTTAGCTGCAAGCTTGTGGGGTCCATATAAGGACATATGGCAGACTGTAATGAACGCCATTTGGAAAAGGCAACCTGAAGCTGTTCATCGTCTCGATCAAGTTTTAAAGAAGCACAAATCTGACTTCATTTCTCTCTTCAGAAATCCGGTACTGGACTAATGCTCTCTTCTGGAATGAGCTGGAGAGTTGATGATTTACTCTGTCTTACGTTGTTGTCTTATATGCCACTTTAGACCCTGACCATTCTTTTCATGTGACATTTTTACAGTATATAACACAGATGTGTTATACCAGTCTTGTTCTGATGTAAGAATACAAATAGCGTTAAGGGGGAAAAATAATACATATATATTATTTTGTGTCTTCTACAGGATAATTTTATCTGTGATGTATTTTTTTCTCTCATTATTTGAGTGTTATTTTGAAAACAATAGTAAAAGTATCTGATGATCCATCAGTCATGTATTAACTTTTTTTATTACTCTTGTGTGTCTGAAATAAAGCACAAAGCTGTTTTACTCATGTTTCAGTCAGATTAACAAACACACAAAACAGATGAACACATGAACTTAAAAAATACAGAACGTGTCTTGTTCGGAATGCCAGATGTGAAAAAACTCCCCATTTCTTGGCTGGTGGATCATAAGGTAGTAACTAGAAATATGTCTTCTTTCAGTGGTGTTATTTCACCAATAGTAGATGGCTTTTTTAAATTGATAGGTCAGAAAATTTAACAGCCAGCTATAGAGTTTCATCAGTATATTTTAGCATCTCAGTTTAATGGAGAAAGGTTGATGTAGGGAATAGTCGGGAGTGACACAACAGTTCTGATCAACAACTCAGATGTCTTTCACTGAGTTGATACCAATTCCTGTTGAGAATTGTATCAAAGTTTACTTTCAGCCACTAGTATTTTGAGTAAACTTAATGTCAGCACTGATTGTATAAGATTATTTTTTGTACATTCCTACAAAGAGACCACTGCTGTCCAAGCATGCAGCATTTTTAGGATGCCTTTATTATCTCTGTTTAAAAACACTGCCTTTGTTTTTATTATGACAACCTAACCTGACAGAACTGTATTTGTGAGGAAGGATTAACGTGTAAAGCTTTATTCAGTATTTGATCTTGCCGCTTTGAATAACTTCCGATGCTTGTTTCTCTTGCAGCCAAAAAATGTTCAGCAGCATGAGAAAATTCAGAAAGCAAGCACAGAAGGAGTTGCTATCCAGGGTCAGCAGGGAACTAGGCTTTTGCCAGAGCAGCTCATCAGAGAAGCCTTTATCCTCAGTGACCTCTTTGATATTGGAGAGTTGGCAGCTGTTGAGCTCCTTCTAGCTGGTGAGAAGGGAAAATATTTAAGAGCTGGAGAAATACAACTTAAATAGGGCCTTCTTATTTAAGTGTTCGTTTAAGGTGAATGCATGATGCAGTAAAGGTCTAAACTTCCTAACACAGAATGTTCTTGATCAGAACTCTGTTCTCACTGCTATCATAATGTCATATGATAGCAGTGTTCTGAACCCTAACGTTTGTAAACTCAGCTGTTGCAAAGGGGGGAATATTCTGAGGAGGTTTTGTGAGTTACTTTCTCTATCGTTGAATTTGAACATAGTTAAAAAAGGATTGAGAATTTTTCCATAAAGCAATGTAATAGATACTGATTCTTCAAATTATGTATGAGTTATACTTTGCTGTCTGACTCTGTAATCTAATAACTGATTAGTAAGAGAAGTATTCTGGAGAGTGATATTCTTTGTGTAGAAGATTGATTTTAGAGTTACTAAGTTATAATTGTTAGTTGTTATTACTAGCTACTGTTCATTAATTTGAAAAATTCATTAAAGAAGTAGATTGCAAATTTTTCACATTTGGAAAGCCATCTTCAAGTCAGCCTCATTTTCTGTTTTGAACTTGAATTTTCAATGTAATTTCAGATGGAAAATTTAGTTTTGAATAAAAGATATTTCTAGCTTGAATTGGTTATTAAGATGGCTTCTTATCAGTGGTAAATACCATTTGGACTAGGATATTTATGGACTTGCAGTTTAAAAAAAAATTTTATATGTTTTAGTTGAATATTAATTTTACCAATAGCACCCAAAACATCTGGGATTTCTTTTAAGTGTCTGAAACAAATCAAAGTAATAGTGAATAACCACAGTTACTTTGAATGTGATATTTGTATTTCAATTAGAAATACAAAGATATAGAGCTGTTATCAAGGTGTGTATATTTAGCTTTCTTTGACTATTCTGTGCATTTTCATTCACTAGGAGAACACCAGCAGCCTCATTTTCCTGGCCTTACAAGAGGTCTAGTGGCGGTTCTGTTGTACTGGGATGGAAAAAGATGCATTGCCAATTCACTGCGAACCCTCATCCAGTCACGCCAAGGCAAAACGTGGACATTGGGACTCAGGTCTGTATCAGGGCAATGAGCTGATCAAAGCTCTTTGTTTTGAGTGCTTTTAGGACTAACTAGACTAAAGGGAATATGTATAGTCTCCAATTTGCTTGTTTCTCGTAACCTAATGCAGCTGCTTTCATGTTTGTTTTTAAGCATAATCATTTTTTGCACATATTTTTATTGGATTACAAGGATATCTGTTTTACTTTCAGTTTTTTCATGTGACTTCACCTTTTGGCAGTATTTTACTTCAGACACTCTCTCAGTCATTGCTGCTCTAACTAGTGGTGATTGCTCAGTATTCGAGAACTCTGCTGTGTTCTGACTTTCTGTGTACTGTAAAAGGGAATTGTGCTCCTGCCTTTACTTAAAAGGAGTGTTCTATCTACTGGTGAACATTATATGATAGTATTTTTTGCCTTGAAAAAGAAAGCAGTGCACACTGCTTGCTTCGAAGCTGGCTAGTGAAAGATGAAAAAATATGTTCTGGTGTGAATATAAATTCTGAGTGCAGTATCTGGACAATTGCATTTACTAGTAAGAAAGAGCCTGTGAGCTTGTGAATTATGTGCATCTTGTACACAGTACTTTTTCCTTTTAGTAGAAATCTTAACTAGCTGATCCCTGTTGTATTCTCATATTCCATGTTCTTGAACCTACAGCTACCTAAAGACACTGTAATCCATTCAGCTTAATGTTTTGAGAGGGCACTACTTACTGATTAGTGATGCACATTTAGTTGCTCTCTGTATATAATTTATTTGTAGTTTTTTTTGTCATCAAATACATTTGATGGGATTCATTATTTTAGACTTCTTTGTGACTGGAAAACTATGATTAATTGTTAAATATATGTTCTTTCTGTTATAGTCAAGAGTTAATTTCCATGACAACACGCTTTACAGATGACCTAATGGAGCAGGGTTTGACTCAGAAGATCCTTACACTTGTGTCTCACATCGATTTGAATAATGAATTTGATAAACTCCAGAGAGAGCGAGGATTGGGCAGTGAGAAACATCGCAAAGAGGTAAAATTCACCGAGCATGGATATTCTTCTGTGCTACTGAACACCTTTGAGAAGAGTTAGACTGCCAAGAGTCCTTTACCTTTGCACAAAGTCTGCTACTGTCTGAGATCACAGATACTGCTCCACAGCTTGTACAATATCAGTGTGGGGTTCACATTGCTTCCTGCATTTCTATTTTGCTGTTGCTCCCAGATGCTAGGGCATGCCTTATTTTTAGTGAACAGTTGTAACAGTAAAAATCTAAGCGTAGTATTTACGCTGTGTGTAAATTTCTTCTTTTCTAAATTCTGAAGTCTGTATTTTAAATTATCAGCACTAACATTATCCACGCTATTGGCATAAGGAAAGTGAACTAATTCACAAATTATTAAAACAGATTGAAACCAAGTTGAGTCAGGTGAATAATTTTCTTAATAATCCAATTGTGTTAATGTGAACAGAAGCATTTCTAATAGTCAAGTGAAAATTGCTTGAAAATACGTTGTCATCTTTGTAATTCTTGAACTTAATCGACACTGTGACTATCTGCAGCATATTTTTTCTAGCAGGAAGACTTTAAACATTACTGTTTTAGTTTTTGAACTCCTTTCTAATGGGTGATTTGCCTAAAAATCATTCTGTGTAATAATAAATCAATTCATTTTCCACTGAATAAAGGACTAGTCTTACACTTCTGCTATGAATCTAGAAACTATGGAAAGAATATCTTTCTTGTTTATCTTAAATTATCTTAACTTACCTTAGTTTCACCTTAAGATTCATTTTTTAGGGCAAGGGGAAGGCTGACTCTATCGGGGGTAACTGCCAGCGCAGTTGTGTATTTAGAGACAGGAAATGTGACTTCTGTGTGATACATTTACAGCTGTGTAAATTCTATGTAGACTGATGTCTCCTGACCTCGACAGGGATGCTGGTTTGCATGTAGTCATGTTCCCAGGTATCTACTCACACCTCTCATGAAATACATGGGAGTGTAAATGCAATTAACAAGCAGAAATGTCCTTTTGTTGTTTAGCAAGTAAGCCAAACATTTTCTGTAGCTGCTGTCTTTAGCGTGATTTTTAGTTTAAGCCAGTCATCGTGACTGACCGAGAAGGACAAATTGCACATGTTTCCAGAATAGGTGTATTCACTGGGGTTTGTGTTTTGTTTTATCTTGTAAAGGTTTCTGATCTCATTAAAGAATGCCGACAGTCCTTGGCTGAAAGTCTCTTTGTCTGGACCTGTCAGTCACCCCTGAGTAAGGATGACACTCTAATCCTCATAAGTTACCTGGAGAAGGTAACAGTGGAAGCCGATGGCTCGTTGGATGGCGTGAACTTGTCTCTTCTCATGGCTCTCCTTTACTGCTTTGATGTCAGCTTTCTGGAACAAGGGGCAGAGGATCGTGAAGGTAATGCTGGCGGCTTTCCCAGAGGTTACATTGTACAGATGGATAAATTGTTTAAGCAATTTTGTTACTGATCAGTAACAAATTGGTAGGATTTCACATGGGTTTTTTCACATTTGCTTACTGGGTATTGGTTTTGTTTTTGTTGTTGAAGACCTGATGCACCGGCTCCCTCTGCTAGCAGAAAGACAGTACATAGCAACAATCCACACTCGGCTTCAGGAGTCTCAGCCCTGGAAGCTACCAGGCCTGCAAGCTACTGTTAGATTAGCCTGGGCACTGACATTGCGAGGAATATCCCAGTTCTCTGATGTGACAGGTAAATTACCCTAAAGTTCAGGTGCTGCACATTAGTATTCAGAGCTTGCAAGTGGTGTGAGTCAAAGGATTTATTACATTTCTCATTTGTTATTTTATGATAAAATTGCTATTAACACTTCTTTAAAACTTTCTCTATATGAGTTTGGTTGTAGAGAATTGAATTGCTCTGAAATGTACACAGATGTAGAAGTAATTATTTACTGGACAGTAGTAGTGCCTCATTGAAGTGAAAGAGATTTTAATGTGCTGGAAAATTCAAGGATTTAATTTTCAGCTTTAGTATCATTTGAACACTTAAATCCAGAATAGATTCTTGACTGTGTTTTTTTGCATCTGTAAATGTTAGACCTCAGTATCTTGAGGTGATGAATCTGTTCATAATTTTATTTTTTCCTCTCTGAACCTCCCAAGCTTTCTAGCTTTCTACTAGGTCAAAATTGAGTCTACTTCAAAATATCTAATAAAATGCAAACATTATAATTAATGTTTAATTAAGGTTGGTTTGTGATTCTTGTTTCACTACCTTAGATATTTTTGGGTAAATGGATATGCACTGTAACGTTGATTAAAGCAGAAAGTTGAGATCATCATCTGCCATTAATTTGGTGGTTTTTTTCTGTCTAGTGTTCTCCTGTACAGTAGAAGAAACAGAGTTGATAGAAGCATTTAAATTTGCATGTCAGCTGTGTATCCTGAAATATATTTGTTTGGTAACAGATTGTTCTTTACTTCTTCCCATCTTATGAATTTTGTTGCCCAGCTCTTGCAGAATTCACTGAGGCAGATGAGGCAATGGCAGAGCTAGCGATTGCTGATTATGTTTTCCTGTTCCTGACTGAATCTGTTGTGGCATCTGAAAACTTCTACCAGGAGGAATTTTACATTCGCAAAATTCATAACCTTGTCACAGACTTCCTTGCACTCATGCCAATGAAAGTAAGTTGTTTGTGTGAATAGCACTTACTGAGAAACGTGAGCATCTCTTCTATATTTCTAACATTTGGATGAGGTAGCATAGAGATTCAGATATGATGCTCAGCTTGAGGTCATGCACTCCAGGAAACTTGTTTGCTTTATAGAAGCCATAATGTTTGGGGTTTGTTTTCCACACTGAAGTAGAATGTGGTTTTTAAAACACTTCAGTGTGGTGAGATTTGCGAAACAAGCTTTTATGCTGCTAGTGGTGTTTGTTGTACATGACTGAAATTTAAATGAATGCTGAAATTCCATTTCAGGTTTGTTTTTTTTAAATTTTTGTTTTGGCTCAGATTTACGGTTGGTTGTAACTAATGCCTGAGGACAAAGAGAGATGTTCATTACAAGCAGAATTTTGTAATGCAGGATATAAGCCAAAATCGGACCATTGACTTGTATTCTAGTTTGATAGAGGCCAGTACTAGTTGTTTCACAGGAAATTGTTAGTAGACAATTGGGATATAGCCCTACAAAGCAAATTTTTGTCTTAACTGCTGATAGGTAGTGGTTGGCTTATGTCCTCAGCTATTTCTACTGAATCTCAAATTTTAGGTAAAAAGAAGTGTCTGTTTTGCAGGATCTTTGTTTTGCTTTGTGTATCTGTATAACCTTTGTTCAGTTTTACTTAAATCTCTAAGTCAGCATTTTAATTAATTCTTATGCATAGTTTTAGCATTTA
Organism: Callaeas wilsoni; assembly: GCA_013398955.1. Classification (NCBI taxonomy): domain Eukaryota; kingdom Metazoa; phylum Chordata; class Aves; order Passeriformes; family Callaeidae; genus Callaeas; species Callaeas wilsoni. The sequence continues at coordinate 36,700 of VWPU01004682.1, read as the reverse complement.
TGCTTCTTGCCAGTGATGATTTGGTTAAATCTTTTTGTTGCTTGCATTACATTCATTCTGACACACAATTATTTTGCTGCTCAATCAGTTTTGCACATTGAGATATACTATAGACCATGAATGAGTCTCTATTGACTGTCAACCTTTTGGTTTTTTATGTGTTGAATTAGTTGCTTACTTCTGTTTCTTGTTCTTCAATGTCTCCTTAATATTTAACAAGACTTTTAATCTCATGTCTGTTTGCTTTCTATAAGCCTCTGTTGGGGTCTTATGTCAAAAGCTTTTTGAATTTAAAATTAAATGTCAACTGTTTTTTGTTTAGTAATTAGCTTTTCCAACACAAGTTTAGGATTCTGATTAAGTGACTACTTTTTTAAAAAATTGCTACTTTTCTTGCTCTTCTCTCTTGTTTTTCCTGTGGTATTTATTGACGTGTGATAATGCTTCTGGCTGAGACAGAGTAACTCCAAAGTTGCATCAGTTCAGAACTTTTCAAGTCATAAAGTAGCTGCAAATGGAAGTAGTCTTTAATGGTGAAGAAAGGGGCAATCCACAGATCTATATACAGGAATCAATATTTTGCATTGTTTCATGTTTCTTTTCACTCCTTGTGAATAATGGCCTAGCATTCTTTGAACCTAAGCTGTCTAGCTTTTAAATTAAAAAGAGGAAAAGGATCCACCTTTTGCAGCCAAACCAAAGGATCTGGTGCAGTCAGTTAGGAAAAACTCCTGTGCTGTAAGTTCAGGGCTTTTGATACGCACTAAGGAATTTGGCAGTAAGCAAGTGATTGCCTATAACTTTGAGTGCAAGCTCTTGGTGGGGAGAGAGGATTGAAAAAATAGAAAATTGAATATTCTTGTCACATTCGTGCAAGTACATTTGCTTTCTCAGTTTTAATAGGCCATATCGACAATTCCATTATTGCTGTTCTATTTCATTCTTACCTTAATATAGACCACTGTTCCTTTTTTCCACTTCATAAATCCCGTAGGTGAAACAGCTGAGAAATCGTGCTGATGAAGATGCTCGCATGATCCACATGAGTATTCAGATGGGTAATGATCCACCTATTTCCCTTCGGAGAGATCTGGAGCACTTAATGCTTCTAGTAAGCCTTATTTTCTTGTAAATTACTGTGACAAGTGATGATCGTGACTTTCATTTTTTATCTGAAAACCTGTGTCTGAATGATACCATATGGTGCTGGATCCTTCCCTTTTGGGATTAATTTTTTTTTTTTCCTCAAGTATAGACATTTCTCTATAATTTTTCATATAAAGGAATTAATTTACAGCCTTGGTTTCTGATGTTAATGTCATGGTTTTTATTAATTTTTTAGTAAGTAAATACTGCATTGTTTCTTATGTTTGAAGGTTTTGGAGGTTATACCCCACTATTGAAAATTACTCTTGATAAATAATTTAAATTTTTAAATCATTTTCATGTGTTGATGTATTTGTAATTTTAGAATACCGTTTTGTATTTGCTGTAGAGTAGTCTCAGTAAGACGACTCCATCAAGACTGGTGGAATTACAAATTCCCTGTTTTCAGTAGAGTTTTGACCATAAGTGTACATTTAAAAGAAATATTTTCTATCATTTTTGAATAAAATAAAGTCAAAACAAAATAAAATGGAAATAAAAATAATTACATTTGTTTAAATATTAGCTATTAAGATAACTGCACTTTCCAAAAAATCTGTATTGGAAAACACATTTGCATATTGAACTGAGGTGTTTTATATTTTTTGATAACTTAAAAATTTGTATTGCTAGTCTTTTCCAAAGATACTCCATTAAGTTATAGGACATTAGCAGGAAAATTTGTAGTGAAATGCTTTCTTAAAGCAGCTCAGAGAGATACAGTAAACTTAAATGAAGAACTAGAAATAAAAATTTACTCTGAGAAACGAGTATGTTCAGATAACAGGTAAGATTTCTAATTATGATACCAGCTAACTGGTAAGATTAATATATAAAGGTAGGCATATGGTTATTTAAGGAGAAATGATATGGTTTTCTTAGCAATGATTTAATCCATAATAATTAAATAGAAAGTTAATAAATTTTCACTGATACGTGCATTTTGAATTTCACTGGCTGTCACTAGTTCTAATTTTCAGAAAGTTTTAAGAACTAGAACATCAGCCCTGGGATGTTCTGCCTCTCCAATATGTTTAGCAAATTTAGAAGCAGTGCTTATTCTTGAAGTAATTGTTTTTTCTTCCTGGAGGTGATAGTGTTCTAACATCTTGCTTTTTCTGACAGATTGCTGAGTTGTATAGGAAAGACCCCTTCAATCTGGAGCTTGCCCATGAGTACTGGTGTCCGTCGGAGCCCCTGCAGACTTCCACCATCATGGGGTCCTACCTTGGAGTAGCTCACCAGCGACCCCCTCAGCGCCAGGTTATCTAGATTTTCCTGAGCAATTACTAGTAACATGAAACCAAAGTAACAAAAAACCCTCAAGCAACAAATTTTTTGGTATCCTTACTACAGATAGCCTCTAAAAAGACCTTAGGTTTTTTCAGTGACTTATCTGCATGTGTCCTGCTCTGCATGGCGTGGTTGTTGTTGCTTGCCCTAAAATGAGCTACTGCCAGCCATTCATGGTTGTCAATAAACTTTGCAAGAAAGAGCACTAACAAACTTCTGTGAAAATGTTGTTTACGTTTGATTTGTTACAGTTGCTAAATGGATTCTGATAGTTCTCTTGTGTTTTTTGTCTGATGACTTCTACCTGCCTTTTTCATGTAACTGAGAAGTTAAATTCCTTAACTATAAAAAAAAACTTTATTGTCTACAGTTGATAGTATTTTAGGGGTAAAAAGTCCTAAGAATATTTTAATTATTCAAAGTCCAAAAATTAGAGTTCATAAGAGACAGAACTTAAAATTAGAATGAGGAAACAATCTAAGCAGATAAAGCAGACGTTCCAAAAACTCTTCGGATACCTGGGGTGCTGTCAGCCCTCAATGCTTCTTGAAGGACTGTGCAGTGCTAGGTAAAACCTAGTACGAGACAAATCAGACACATCCCAAGACCCACCCAGAATACTGGCAACTTAAATTAGGGCCAGGTGCAATGTGCAAGCAGCCTAATATGACCCTGAAAGAAACCACTCTGTGTGTGAGTCACTGTTCAGGTATATGACAAGCACATTGAATTCTTCACTTAACTTGCACTGTGAGATGTGCTAATAATAATCCTGTGGAACATTTGGGAGCTGAAGTAAATTTTATCACTAGAAATATAGAATTGGAGAGTTAGTATACTTTGCAGGCACGTGAGTTATTTTGTTTAGTTCCTTGTTCAGGCATGTCTGACTGAATAGGCCAGTCTACAAAGGAACTTTTTTTTAAATTGGAGTTGTCATTCCACCTGTCTACCCCACCCTGATTAAGTTAGAATCTGTTTTCTGACTTTTGCTGCCTAATGTTTTCCTAAAATACTCAGATTTACTTTTTTTTTTTTTTAAACACTGTTCTTTATTTGTTCTAGGTTGTCTTGTCAAAGTTTGTTAGGCAAATGGGAGATCTACTTCCTTCCACAATTTACATCCCATACTTGAAAATGCTGCGGGGACTGGCTAGTGGGCCTCAGTGTGCTCATTACTGCTTTAGTTTGCTAAAAGTCAATGGCAGTAGTCATGGTAAGAGAAGTGACGCTTCAGCTCTTTCTCAACTCCTTTTCTTTTGAAAAGTGCCAAGACTCATTTGAGATGAATTATGGCCTCATAACTTTTTCATGTCATTATTAGTGCAAAAGATGAAAGATGAAATTGGAAGGCTTTGCTTGTAAGTGTAAGCTGAAAAAAAACCCCTGACGGATAAGGTAATTAGATGTCTGAGCATCTTAGCAAGCAATTCACCTAGTGAAATAATGCTTTTTTTAAAAAAAACCTTGTGTCTTAACACCATAAGAAATGCAAAATGTCAGTGTTGGTTGTTATAAAACAATATAAAGTTAGCTGTATTTGCAAAATATACAATGTAACTTTCCTGAGCTGACTTTGTTCAGAAGCACTTTTTTCACTTAGAAATTTTTGATATATGTAATATAATAACACTTTCTCAAAGTAAGAGATGCTGGTCAGTCCTGTGTTTTGCATTCGTTTTGCATTGGTCGAGTTATAAAAAAACCCCTACTTTGAAGATACAAATAATGCTGCAAAGATTCCAATTCATAAAACAGAAAACTTATTTGTACTAGCTTTTCATATTAGCACCTTTCTGTCTCAAAAAAACCCATAAACAAGCAAAAATCCCCAAACTTAAAGGATTCATTTTGGAAACAATAACGTTTCTGTGAACTTTACTTTTTCCTTTAGATAAGAAAGTTTTCCTTTTAGTTTTAGCTACCCTGCTTTTCACCCTGTGAAAGAGTAGAAAGAAAATCTTGTCACCTGTTTGTCATTTTTCTAGCGGAAAACATCCAAGGAGCAGGTGGCAGTCCTGTCTCCTGGGAGCATTTCTTCCACTCTTTGATGCTTTATCATGAGCACTTAAGGAAAGACTTGCCAAGTGCAGACAGTGTCCAGTACCGTCACCTGCCTCTCCGAGGCATCACACAGAAAGAACAGGATGGATTAATTGCATTTTTGCAGCTGACTACTGTTATAGTCAATTGGGTAAGTAACTTTTTATTTGGTTTTCTTTGTTAATACTTTTTTTTCCTTGCAAATCATCATCATTCAGCTCTGAATTTCTCCTTGACCAAAAAAGTATGTAAGGAAAATTTACCTGGCAGTTGTCATTTTATTAGTGAACTCCAAAAGTATGGGAGGCATCAGGAATAACTGTAATGACCAAACACTGAAGGTGTAGGTGAAGCAGAAGGAGATGATGCCTTTTCCTGTGTTGCTGGTATTGCTGATTTTCTTGCTTCCTTGAGTCTGGTGGTGGTAATGGAGATGTCTTTCAGAAGTGAGGTATATTCACAATAAACCACTATGACGTAGGAAAGTTCTTTGCCTTTATTTATGAGTTTGAAATAGCAAAAGTAATAGTTGAACTCAAAAGGAAGTGGTAGAAATTTGGCAAGGAATCCGATCAGCTGTGAGACTTGCCTCCAGGGTTATGTTTTAAAATGTCCCCAAGCCAAGGGTGTAAAATGTTTTGAATTAATTGACTGGAAGAGGATTCCAAGAGAATAAAACTGCAATGCATAATTCTGTATTGTGAATTGTCTGTGTAATTCTGAATAGTGTAGAATGCCACTCTTAAGTACCCACCAGACTTTGCAGCCTACAAGTTCTGTCATATAGTGAGAGAGCCTTGGTTTTGCTGACACAAACTCAAGACAGATCAGTGAAACTAAGTATGTTTTTTTAAAAATCATCTTTAGTGGTAGTGATAATGGGGTGATCCTGTGTGAGCTGTAATGTCAGCATTGGATATGCGTGGAGAAAAGAGAACTCTTAAAAACTAATATTTCCTGGCATCATCAAATCATAATCTGGGATGAAGAAAAATTTGTTCTAAGGATGCAGGGAATTACCATTTGATGAGGCTAGAGGCTTGTTCCTATCCAGTGGTTCATCTCAGATTCTCTAGTGAGCTTACATGAGTGATGATCTTGTTCTTAGACTAAAACAAATTGATAAAAGTTCTTAGCAAATGTCCAAATGCAGTGTGAGTTCATAGAAATATATAGAGATAAGAATATATAGAACGTATGTAATAGAAATACTAATGAAAGTCCCTCTACCCATGCTTGAAGAAGCTGCTGAGTGTAAGTACTTAAAGATTAATTCCATGAATGTGTGTCTACTAAAAAAAAGGTGGGTTGTTGTAAGAAGCTTGTATTATCCAAATATTTTTTCTCTGTGGATAGGCACAATTTTAGTACTGGTAAGTCTTTATAGTCGGCTTTTTGTTTAACTAAAATGGTTGGCTTTGGAATTGTCTGGTATTCTTTTGGTATTTTTCATACCTTCAAATACAAAGCAGAGGCTTTGGTACCGAACTGTGAATTAGAGATTGTAAGACACGAAAAACCTTCAAAGTAATAATCCACAGTTTTGTTTTCTGTTGAACTCTGCAGAGTGAGAATGCTCGCTTGGCGCTTTGTGAGCACCCCCAGTGGACACCAGTAGTGGTCATCCTGGGACTTCTGCAGTGCAGCATTCCTCCTATTTTGAAAGCGGAGCTATTAGAAACCCTTACTGCTTTTGGAAGATCTCCTGAAATAGCTGCTTCGCTCTGGCAATCCCTGGAATATACACAGGTATCTTAATATTTTCAGTGCTGAGAACTGTAGCATCCTAGTTTGTTGAAATTGCCAGTAGTATATTTGAAACAGTATTGCAATTCCTCCTAAATTTTCTTTTTGCCATTGTTGAATATGATTTTTTTCACGTAGTTAGTACTTTGGAACGATTTTGAAAATGATGGTATCGCCTCAGATCTCATTGGCTGTGCTTATTTTACATAAATACAGGTTTCCTAACAGACAATCCTGTTTGAACTGCAACTGCTGCCTTATTTTTAGTTGCTAATAAGAGACCCTGACAATAATGACATCTCACCACCTTTGCTTCCTAATTTATGATATTTCTTAAAATATAGTATTGTAAGAGATAATGATGCAAATGTCTTTCCCCTACCCAATATAAGAGGATAATCATTAATGTGAAAACGTGATGCAGATGTTCGAGAATATAAAGCTGGAAGCATACAAGTGTCAAAAATAATGCAGCCTCTCAGACAGAAAAATCTTGGCTTTTTATCTTTGAAAGCATTTAGAAAACCTCTTCTTAGATCTAAAATATGATGAGTATGTTTTTTTACTCCTGGTAGAAATGATGGAGGTGCACTTTGATTATGTGAAACGTATTGTTTGTCTGTTTTCATTTCTCTTTCTGTTTTGAAGATATTACAAACTGTGAGAAGTCCAGGCCAGAGACAAGCAATTGGTATTGAGGTAAGAGATTGTCTGTGCCTGGGCAGCCTCTCTGATCATCTGCATATGCATTTGGGAAGTACTTGCAGAGGCTGCCTCTACTGCTGTGTCCATGGGAAACTTTTGTAATAGATGCTGTTGTTTCACTGCTTTGTAATTTGCTTTCAAGCCTGCTTGTAATTTCTGGAAAATTTTATCCATTTTTGCATCTAGTTCAGCTTCATACTAGTAACAGAACAGTGTCTAAACCCTTAAATTCCTCATGAGCACTTCTTATTAGATTTTCCTAAATTGGACTCACTTTTGATACATCTTGGAACAGCTCACTTTGCTCTAACAACAGTGGTAAATAAAAGCAAAGTGGGTACATGTTGAGGCATGTCTTCTAGTAGCTCAGGAAGGAATGAATGTGTATTGCAGAACTGAAATAACAGTACTGAGGCTTTGCTGCTTTTGCTCTGGTTGTGTTATACTGCAGGCAGAAATGCTGTGAAGTTGATTCACTGTAAAGTAATTCTCAGATGATGCTATTACATTATTTGTTCTCACATGTTTCTTCCTCCCCCAAAATCTGTGATTTGTCTCCTCTTTTTGCTGTCCTCCTGGGAAGGTTGAATTGAATGAGATTGAGTCCCGATGTGAGGAATATCCTTTAACTCGCGCCTTCTGTCGACTCATCAGCACACTAGTGGAGAGTTCATTCCCAGCTAACTTGGGAGCAGGTCTCCGCCCTCCAGGCTTTGATCCCTATCTTCAGTTCCTCAGGGATTCTGTATTTCTCCGATTCCGCACCAGAGCTTACCGGAGAGCTGCTGAAAAAGTAATTTTGGTTTGAAAATATTTTTTTTCTTACAATGTAGCTGTTGATGTGGCTTAGATCTGTTTGAGAAAGCTGTGCAAGTTTGATGCAGCAAAAGTAACCTAGAGCACTTCATAGTGTTCTGATTTTGTAAGCAGGTGATATTTCGACTCATGAGTCAGGATATACTTCAGAGGAGCCTGTATAAAGTATCCTTTAAGAAACAAGTTTGTATTCCTAAATTTCAATTTCCTATACAGGATTCCGTGAGTCTCCTACAGGGCTAATGACTTCTGAACATTACATGCCCAAATCTACAAGTCAGAGTTGTCCTTTTCTCAGTGTTTCCTCAGAAAATATTTCTGACTTGCTGAACCAAGGAATTTGGCTTTGTTTTACAATACTTCTGGATGAAAGCACATGCTAAACTGTATCCTGGAAGCTGGCTGTTGATCTATTCTTAGCTGTGTACCTAATAAAAATGCCTTATTGCTTATCGTTTCAATATCCTAATATGTATATTGTATAATAGAGCCTAAAACAAGTAATAAATCTGTTTCAGTGCTCTGTTTCACTTCAGAAAGAAAGCTTGGCCTTTCAAATGATTTGACATGATGAAGTATAGTGTTGTTGGCGTGACTATCTGATTTTGAAATCCTAGCCATTATTCTGATCCAGTGCATCACTGCACTGCATGTTGTGTTCTTTGTGATCTTGGCCTTGTTGCTGCAGTATCAGTCTTAATCTATGTATGATTTTTCCATTGTTTTGTGATTATCTGCAGTGGGAAGTAGCTGAGGTAGTCCTGGAAGTGTTTTACAAATTATTGCGGGACTACGAACCTCAACTTGAAGACTTCGTGGACCAATATGTGGAGTTACAAGGTTAACTTGTTCATTTGTTCACTGACAAACAGAACCGTAACTTGTTTTGCTCTGTTGCCTCTATCTTGGGATCTTGTTTAATATTGCAAATAAACTGGTGGAAAGCTAGACCAAGATTTTAAGATAGGAAGATGTTAAAAAATTTTGATGTCGTACAGAGATCTGTATTGCTGACTCAGTAGGTCTTCATGTACACTATTTTCTCCTTCCCTATCTCTGCTCAGAGATAACTTACTTCTCTTTCATTTCTGATCTGGTTGAAGGGCAACATTTGACACTTGAGCAGCACGTCGGTTTTGGCTTGTTCCTCTGGAATTCTTTGGTCTATATCTAAATCACCACTATTTGTAGGGTTAATTTAACGGTGTCATTGTATTTGAGATATCCTTTACTACTAATATTATTGATATATGAATTATTCAAAACAGACAGTAGCAGTGGAATTGTGACCTGAAGTCATTTAATTCTGAACAACTATTCTTCAAAAGGTTAAAGTAGATGACAGTTGCCTCATTATAGGAAATCTAAGGCTTATTTGGGCTCTAAATTTTTTTTTTTCATGAAACAAAGTTTCTTTTCATGATTCCATCATGATGCCTGTGGATCTTCTTGTAGCAATGCTGTGAGAACTATTTTTTAATTGAAAACAACTTTAGAATTGGAAGGCCTCTGTGCCTCATACTTTGACAAAGAGTACTTGGCAGCATAACTGGCTTAGAGAATTTATCTTGTTCCTCAGCTAGGCCTTCAACTTGTATGATTATTTGTGGGTTCCATGATATGTTGGAGAAGTGGGTTAATCTGGTTTTGAGTAGATGTAGATGTATTTTTGGAACAGATTCAGTATGTGGCTCCACAGTGGCATGACTTGTCTATTGGTGTGTGATGGAGTGGCACATATGGAATGAACGGAGGAAGGGCACTTTTAGAGCTGGTGCCAAAAGAAACTGTACCCTTGTTCTCACTTGCATGTTAAAAAAGGTTCTTACTGTTTTCCTGCTTTTATCTACCACAGTTTATGAAGAGCCTAGATAAATTAGAAGCATTAGTCTTTTCCTTTTATTTCATATAATGGAGGTCCTTGAATTTTAGGCTAGTAGCTTCATTTTTGCATACATTATTACAACAGTCATGGGAGTTTATCCCTACACTGTGAGGATCAGGGATTCGGTGGACATTCTCTTTGACTTCTGGAAATGCGTTTTCCCTCATTCAGGGTCTTCATGCAGGTTTGAGGGGGATGTAAACTTTTTCCAGTTTCTTTTTGGTCAGATCTACTTGAGGTTAAATTTGAAACTGTGCTGTTAGATACTGAAAAGTAATGATAATTGCCATTACAACTTTTCCCAAACTTTTAAAATTGCCTCAATGGCTTCTATATAAAGAAAATCTCTGAAGACTTTGTACAAAGGATGTTGCTTAGAACCATGAGTGCTCTTAGGTTTTGTAGCTTATGCTAGCTTGAGTTATTACAAAAAGGCTTTTTATTAGAGATTATATTTTTTTTAACTCCTTCTGTCTTTAGGAGAAGAAATAATAGCATATAAACCACCTGGATTCAATTTGATGTATCATCTGTTGAATGAGTCCCCAATGCTGGAACTTTGCCTTAGTTTGCTAGAAGAAGGGGTTAAGCAGCTTGATACTTACGCTCCATTTCCTGGTATGTGCCTAGAACTCATTTTTCATGTGAAGTTAAAATGTTTAGCAAGTAGGATTTAAAGCTAACATTGCATATCTGTAACTTGATGTTGTATCTCTTGCATATAAAAATCGTATTTTGGGGGAAATTTTCTTGCTGGTAAACAACTGACAGGTTATTTTTCTCAGTGCAAGACTTGATGAATGCATTCATGAATGTAGTCTGTTTAGCTGCTCCTTTGTATTTCTCATGTTCTTTGTGCGCTGCAGGGAAGAAGCATTTGGAGAAAGCTGTACAGTATTGCCTTGCGCTTCTAAACTTAACCCTACAGAAGGAGAATATTTTTATGGATCTGTTGCGGGAGAGCCACCTTTCCCTTATTGTCACACCACTGGAGCAGCTGCTTCAAGGAATCAATCCTCGCACTAAAAAGGCAGATCACGTGGTGAATATCGCTAGGTATGTACCAAGTACTGAGAAGGGAGGAGTTTTGGAGGCACCAGCAGTGTTTGGATCCTGGATACTTTCATTAGTTTTACTAGCCAATGCTTCTCTTTACATGGAGCATCTCGTGAAGTTTTTTTTGGTGGGGGGAGATGTCTTCACAGGTGGTATGATCTGTGATTGTCTAGTCAAGATTGGGATCTGTATTTATAGTTTTTCTTTCTGAATTTTCCCCCCTCATGATTACTTCCTGTCTGTCTTATGTACAATCATTCCCTTGCATATAATTTCATTTTGCCCCAGACTTTGGTTGTCACAGAGTGAGAAAGTTAAATTAATTTGATTGTTGGCCATGTTTTAGAGTATTGTCCATTAATTATTGTATTAAATGCCTGCAAGCAGTTGTTTTAACTTACGCTGCGGTGTTTAATGTAGATTTTGGATAAAAAGAATGGTAAAATTCCAGGAAAGGTTATTATCTCTACTCATCTCTCCTGATGGAGGAGCATTCAGTGTTTCATAGAGAGTGAAATTTTGTTTGAAACTTTAATGTTATCTCATATAAATTGATTTGTAAATGTTTTACTTCTAAATGTTGTTTAATTTCTCATCTGTGCATTGCCATCTTGAAAAAGTAAAATTCTCAACCATTTCTGTATCATAATCTTGTGTCTTTGAAGGTATCTTTACCATGGAAACAGCAATCCTGAACTGGCTTTTGAAAGTGCCAAGATTTTGTGCTGTATTTCTGATAATTCCAACATCCAGATAAAACTAGTTGGTGATTTTACACATGATCAAGTAAGTATCTGTTTCTTTGAATCTGGAAAGAGAAACTGGTGGAGAAATATTGAGGCTTCATGTTTCTTTAAAGGATAGATTTCTAGGTTAACTACATTAAAATACATACTTTGTTTTGTATCTACCCACCTCTAAAACATCTTTTACTGTGTCATTGGAAAAACAATTACTTCATTAATTGAAAAAAACAAAATCATGAATGTTTTCAAGAAAAAAAAAGGACAATATTCTTTGAGATACAGAGATCATTTTGTGACTTTTTAGTCTTCAATCTGTGAGAATAATTTAGCACATGTAACAACAGTAGATTTTTTTTCTGTTCACTGGCTAATTGCTAACCTGTTCTTGGAACAGCTGTGACTCTTAACTCTTGCTTATTAAGTAGGTTATATAATTTTTGTCTATGAGTTCTGTCAGCTTACATGAAGGGAATTATGAAAAGTATTTGGTTTAGTACTCTCAAAACCCTCTTCATTTCCATCCTTCCATTGTTGAATACAGAGTGTTAGCCAGAAGCTGATGGCTGGATTTGTGGAATGTTTGGACAATGAAGACGCAGAAGAATTAGTTAATCCGGATGAGGGTATGTAAAAGGCTTCTTAAAATGGCTTAAACAGTTGTCTTTAGCATGGGATGAAATTAAAGAAAGATGTGTAAGAAGTGCTTTTAAGTCAGGAAACAATCTTCTTCTGTTTTCTGTGGAATTGGACCTTTAACAGAGTGAAAAGCACCTATGTTTTGTTAAAATATGTCCACGGTATGATGAGCCAACTACAAACTGAGTCTGTTTTCAGAAGACAAGTATTTAACATTGCTTTGGATAGATTATTTAAAGCTGTATTAACAGTAATTTGGAATTTCGTTCTTGTATCTCTTTGTAGTAATATAAATTGATCCCTCAACATTCTTGTATTTAACCTGAAGACACTGAAGATTATTTTAGATGGATTTTTTTTACTTCATTAGTCACCACATCTGCTTTTTCTCCTTTTTGTTTTTCTAATCAAGAGCTTGAGCCTGAAAAGAAGAGGGCACAAATCCATCATGAAACAAGGATCCATATTCTGAATCTCCTTATCACCTCTCTTGAGTGCAGTCCTCCCAGCCTTGCTCTGTATCTCTTGGGATTTGAACTAAAGAAACCTGTCAGCACCACAAATTTGCAAGATCCAGGTATGAAGAGGAGAGGTTGATCTGCCATGTAATCAGTTCTGTGACCAACGCTGGGAATATTTGTTGGAAAATTCATGGGGGAAAGCAGTTCCTCTTCAATTTAAGAATAAAACAAGAGGCTTTATTCAAGTCCTTGAAAGCTACATGAAAAGATGTATTAGTACTCAAATGCAGCATTTAAACAACTTCAGGATTTGATTCTTTGTTTAAGTTGGATTTTGGAACAGACTTGAAATTAGAATTGTAGGGGAAAATGATAATTTAGAAGTGAAACATTAATTTATTTACTATTTAATACAGCATAATTGTGTCCTTAGTACAAAGGAGTTGACTCGATGATCCAAGTAGTACCTACACACGACAACATGTGAACCTACAAAAGAGATTGTTGCTTTGAACTAGTTCTACTTCTTGGCTACTGTTCTGTCCCTTCTCAAACTATTGTTAAAATTATTTGTAGGAAAGAAAACCAGTTTTGTTTTTTAATGTTGTAGAAGAAAACCTTTTAGAACATGTGGGGTTTCATTCTAGTTCTAGGAATATATAAATATGTTAATTATATGTATATATATGACAATGCAAACTTTAGAAATATCACTCCTGTTGCTTTGAAGTTGAATTGGTGAGAATAATAGTGTGTTACTACGTGTCTTGTTTGCCTCCTCAGTTTCTAATTTGTATTTTACAAAACAGACTGAGCAAGTCCAGCAGAGATGGTCAGGGAGCTGGATTACTCAGACTGTGAGGAGAAGCTGACAGTCTGGAAAAGAGAAAGACTTTGAGAGGACATAATAGAAATCTTTGAACACCTGCAAAGACATTAATGAGAGGGTAAAACCAGACTCTTCAGAGGAGTGTGGCAGGAAGATGAGAGGCAGCGGGCGTAAATTGAAACAAGAGAGGCTCAATTTGGATATAGGAGAAATTTTTTCACCAGAAGGTTGGCTGTAGAGGTCATGCAGTCTTCACGTTTGGAAGCGTTCAAGACCCAGCTGTTGAAAGCCATGAACAATGGTCTGATACCATAACCTAGCAGTAGTTTGCTGTTGAGATGTCGTGGTGTCCCTTCCAGTCTGATATACAAGGTTATTTCTCAACTGTTTTAAAGGATGTTTTATATAAATAAGTTTGAACAAACATTAGATAATTTGATTTTAGTTATTTAGAGAAGAACATTTCTCATTATCTTTAGGTTTGTATTGGATGCTACAGCCCAGCAGTTTTTAGTTCTTCATAGTTCTAAATGAAGAGTAGATAGGACCTGAATTTTATTTCTTCAGATATTTTGAAATTCAGTAGTTACACAATACAGGTAACTGATCTGCACCCACACAATTTTACAGCGTATGATATGTTAGGTCAGTGATGAGGAAATCTGTCTCAAAGGCGTGAGAGACCTTGCCCACGTCTTTCAATTATCTTGTTAATAATGTGAAGAAATAATGACCGTAAGACATTTACCTCAAGATAATAATTTCCTGCTAAAGCATTAATTATGCATGTTCAAAGAGAGAAGATTATTTCCCCTATAAGAACTCTGCTTTTTGATGCTTTTACTGCTTCAGGACCTCTTTCTGGGTCAATTAAAGAATTAATTGGCTAAAGGAAGAATGCTAAAAGACAGGAGTTTGACTTCAGTATTAATATCTACTCCCTATTCCCCTTGGTTGCAGCATCAGGTGCCTTTAGGAGCGTTAGTCATGTAATGGCTGTATTTGTAAAATAAGATAGGAATTATTTAAAGCTCTTCTTTGAAACTGTCAAATGGCAATTAGTTTAAAAGTGTAAAAGCAAGAATTCAAATTGATTCACCAGCATCTCAAAAGCCTACAGACTAACTATAAATATTTTCATTAGATTTTTGCTGAAACATGGGTCCTTCTTTGATTTTAAGTAATGGGGATGAAATTTTGCCAGAGGTTTTTGCTGCAGCTCTGTGGAGCATATAGTGCCGCACAGGGTATCTGAACAATTTAGGTTCTGTATTTCTGGGTACTGACCTTATATTGGCAATGGAGGAAAGTAAGATCAAGAATATCAGGGTATTTTTCTCTTTTCAGGTGTCTTGGGTTGCCCACGGACTTGCCTTCATGCTATTTTGAACATACTGGAGAAGGGTACTGAAACAAGGAATGGGCCTACAGCAGTTCGGGAATCTCCCCATCTTGCAGAGCTCTGTTACCAGGTATTCAGCATATTTTCTGTTGGCATATACTGAAAGTAGGCTCTAAATAAAATTAGCTACTTCTTGTTTGGTGAACACAGATGGTTGATGACTCTGATAATAGTTTCATTTTTGAAATGAATATGTCAGGTTTTTATATACATTGAACTCTTTCTATTTTACTTTCTTGTGTTTAAAAAAAAATCTTTTAGCGTCACAGAAATCAAAGAATCTACACTCATGTCAGAAACTTGGAATTAGGACATACTTATAAAACTAAACCTAAATATTTTTGGTCAGCCTTAAGTCTGTTGTGACAATATGCCAACTTTTGATTTTGGAAGTGTAGTTTGACAGCAAATAACATATAATGCCAACTAAGCCAATGAAATTCTCCACTTTATTCTGTAGCCGTGAGAGAATGTACATATGTATGGCTGAGGGCGTGAGGTGAGGGAGACAGCTGAGTTAGATGGATGTGCGAGGTAGCTGATGCTTACACTTAAATCATAGAATCATGTGATTACACACTTGTATCATGTTGAAGATCCATGGATGCTAGGAAGGATTTTAAACATTATTAAAAGCAAAAGGCAGTTTTGTAGAAGCCGGGAAAATTTGTTACATTTCCTGTCTTGGTGGACGTGCAGACAGAAAAAGACTCATTTTTAAGTGAGCTGAACAGGCTTATCTAGTGTCATGTTGTGAACAAATAGCCGTTGTGGTCATCCACATGCTTGTAGTCCTTTAATATCATAATTGTATTTAATATAAGATCATCTGCTACTAATAATATGTTCAACTTCGAAGAAAGCTGATGGGAAAACTTACTGTAAATACTGGTAATATTGTTTGAGCAGTAAAACAGTATTATGTTTCTTTTGATTTGGTGATTGTTTTGTTTTTAAAATAAATTCCAAACATGGATATCTACTGTTTTTGATTGTCAGGTGATCTATCAGCTGTGTGCATGCTCTGACACTTCAGGTCCAACTATGAGATATCTGAGGACCAGTCAGGATTTCTTATTCACTCAGCTTCAGTACTTACCATTTTCTATCAAAGGTAATTTTTAAGCTATTATAAGATTGTGCATGCTTAAAATTCAATGCATTTTTTTGACTCCCTAAGAATGAAAGAAGAAACATAGGTAGCATTATTAAACTGAATTAATTGCAGGCTCTGCTAGTCTTTTAATTCTACAGAAATTGAACTCTCCCTGCTTAAGAAGTTCAGGTTATTAGTGCTGAACTTTTGGAAAAGAATGTTAGCTTTGGAATGCACCAAGTCTCCAGAACCACATCCTAACCTATGTGGCAGTTATCACTGTAGTTTTATTAGATTATGCTACAGAAAAAAAGATATTGAAAAGTTAAGAGTATTATAAAGAAGCCAGGGAATATAAGTCTGATGGTTGTAACCACCTGTATCCCCCTTTTCTTTGAATAAAGTACTTTTAAGCTAGTAGATATGTTCTATATTTCAAATCATTATTTCTCAGGTGTCTTAAACTGAATAAATGTACTTTATCAGATGCTTGACCATCAGTGTTTTGTTCAATGACAGTAAACCTAACATTCAAGTACATGTATCCAGCATGTATAAAGTGCTGTAGGTGATTCTTCTATAACTTGGGAATCTAAATTAGAGGAATATAGAGCAGGAAGATTCTAGGAGACCTGTGTTCCAGTCTCACCAATTTTGATTGAAGCTACATTTTGCTTGGGTAAATGTCTGGTTGTTTTCACTCTGATTGTAACTGACCCTATTTGCTCATGAAGCAGTGCATTCTCCACGATGATTGTTCTAACAGGTTGTATCTGGTTTTGTTGTGTATGTGCTTAGTTGCAGTTATGTGTATCATTTGTTTTCAACATAACCACGTGTTCATTTATTGGCTTTTGTCAGATCTGTCTTTTTGTCTCGTAAACAATTGATAAGCAAACAATAACTAATGAAAGCCTCTAAAAGCTTTCTCAAATGAAAAATGCTTTCCTTGGAGTAAGTAATATTATTTTTGCTCAGTTTTATAATTGTTGCCTTATCCCTGTCCAGAGCACGAGATTTCAACACTCAACCAAATGTCTTGGCTAATGAAGACTGCAGCTATAGAAATGCGAGTGACATCGCTGAACCGCCAGCGCTCCCACACACAGAGACTGCTGCATCTGCTGCTCGATGACATGCCTGTGAAACCATACTTGGGTAAGAGGAACCTATGCTGAGGGTAAATAGGCTGGAATCAATGGAGAATGAGAGACTTCATTTGAATTCTTTTCTTCTTAAGCTTGTGACAGTTCATTTGTGGTTATCAGATGTGGAATTGCCACTGTTGAGATGGGAAGACAAATGATGGTGGTTGTAGACTCCAAAGTGAAAGAAATCAGGGCATATTTTTGTTCATTACTGATAGAAAAATGAAAAATAGTTTATGAGGTAGGAGGGGGAATATTAAAAAAATAATTAAAATTTTGGAATCATTTATTTTGAGCTGCTGTTCAGAATCGTTACAATATAGAGAAGGTGGAGGGTCTTCTGTGGTAAACAGTTTTAGACAAAGTTTCTCAGTCTTAATGTCTGTCACAAGCTCTCAACCCTCTCTTGCAGATGATAGTAGGTACAGGTCAATTTTGCTTTTAATATTATAACATCACAAAAGTGATAGTTCATCCCAATGTGGTGTAAAATGCAATGTTAAATAAAAAGGTGAGATTTCAGAGCTTTAGAACAAGGCAGAAGTAAATCAGGAAAAATAAAAGCAGATGGCAATAAAACTCTTTACATGAAGAAAGTGGAATAAATGGAAGATATTTGAACAGGCTACTGCAGTATGGTATTTTCCCTTACTTTTATCAGCCTGAACACTCTCCTTATCTTTGGGGGGGATCTGAGTATGGGAAACTGTGTTCAGATACTCTACTCCTTTTACAGTGTCTGTCCAACTGCATTATTCATACTGGAGGGTGGGGTGTCTATTTGGACATTTCTGATATTTTCTGATCTGTATATGATAATTGGATAGCTTTTGTGAGATAAGTAGTTTTCATTTTATTAACAATTCAAGGCTGTACTGTATTAGAAGACTTTCATGTGAAAGGTTTGTTGGTTTATCACCGTGCTCTTTCTCTTTCACTATTAATAAAGTAGGTCATATTTTTCACTTAGATTTGTTTTTTGTAATTTATTTGTTATGCTTTATTACCTTCAGCTGATGGTGAAGGAGGGATGGAAGATGAAAGTCGATCAGTCAGTGGATTCCTCCACTTTGACACTGCTTCCAAAGGTAACCATAATGACTGTTGATTGTTTATCAGCAAAGTGTATCTGGTCCTGAACAGGCAGGAGGGCCACCTCCAGAAAAGACACTTTGGAAAACAAAGTAATAGGTATTCTGAACAGCAGCAGTACATGAAACAATTTCATTTAGTGTGGGGAAAAAAATAAATTAAAGAACCTTGATACAGATGGCTGGAATGAGTAAAAAATACTGAACTGGAAAGGCAGCTCGAAGAGTGTGTTTAAGTATCTGTGCAAGGATGAAATGGGAGAGTGGCAGTCTGTAAAATTTTTTGCTAACAGTAGAAAAAGTGAGACTGTTGCAAAAGCTGAAGATATTTGTATTTTCATGGCAAAGAATGTAAGTTCCAGATAAATGAGTAAGTTCATATTCCTTACGGTGTCTCAACCAAAAGACTGCAATGGTTATCATTGAAAACCAGCCTGGTTTCATTTAGGAGAAAAAATTAGAATCTTGTATTTGTAAATATTGCGTTACATGCATATATAAAGGAGAACAATACAATATAAGACATATTAAGAATTTAAGGCTTTAGAAAATGTTTAAACCTGTTATGTAGATTGATCTTTCTGAAGATTTAATGCTTTCTTTTGAAACTTTACACATTAAGATGAAGATTTAGATTTACAAATCTAGGCTCTTTTTGTTAATTTTTTTGTTTTTTTTGGCATGATACTTCTGAATACAATTTGAATTGATTTGCATTTCTAGTACGCAGAAAGATCTTAAATATCCTGGATTCAATTGACTTCAGTCAGGACATTCCAGAGCCTTTACAACTGGATTTTTTTGACCGGGCTCAGATTGAGCAAGTTATTGCTAATTGTGAGCACAAGAATGCACGTGGACAAGTGGTCTGCAACGTCAAGGTTAGCATTGGTCTTTGTTTTCAAGTTGCATGTGCTATTTTATATCTTAGGAATTTAAAAAAAAAAAATCAGTGTATTAATAATACTTTGAAACTTGCTTTCACATAAAAGGTGTATGTTATATGTGCGTGATTTATGCAAACTATTGAGATTAGTTTATTTCGTCTACATTGCACCCACTGCTTTCTCATTTGCAGTGCACAGATGCATCAGTTTAAGACACTTTCAGGAAATATTTTCTATCTTAATGTTTTTCCCATCTCGAAACACCCACCTGATGATACTACATCTACCTTACGTATTTCTTTGCTTGCCAACACACAACTACCTACACTACATATGTGTACACTGTGCAATATTGTTGTGTACTGTAGTAGTTCTTGGAGACTTTACTTAAGATTGTGTCACATTGTGATGAGTGCTTGACAAGAGTAAGATAAATAGTCTTGAAAAATCTGTGACCCTAAAAAACGAGTAAAACTTGTTTGAATCCCAGTTATCTGTTGCATCTGTCACTATGTAGCTATCTCCTAGATACTTTTAGGAGATACAAATACATCTCCTTTGTCACTTGTCCTAGTTTTGGCTCAAATGCTGTTAATTTTCTTTGTAGTAGCTGGTATAGTGTTGTGTTTTGGTTTTAGGATGAGAATAATGTTCCTAACACTTAGACCCTTTAGTTGTTCCTAAGCAGTATTTACGTAGTGAAGCACTTTTCAGCTTCTCATACCACCCCATCAGTGAGTAGGCTGTGGGCACAGGAAGCTGGGAGGAGACACAGCGGGGACACCTGACCCAAAACTTGCCAAAGAGATACTCCATACCATCTGATATCATGCTCAGTATATAAACTAAGGGGCAAGCTGGCTGTGGGCTGCTGCTCAGGAGCTGGCTGGGCAGCAGTTGGCAGGTAGTGAGCAATTGCATTTGTGTATCCCTTGTTTGTATTTTTCTAAACGTTGTGTTATTCCCCCCTGCTTTCGTTTTCTGTCTTATTAAACTGTCTTTATCGCAACCCACAAATTTTGCTTTTATTTTTCTCCCAATTCTCTCCCCTACCCCACTGGGCAGAGGGAATCGCTGTGTGGTGTTTATCTACCTGCCGGGTTAAACCGTATCATCATTAAAAGTTTCACTTTTAATTTCAGTACCTTCACAGAGTTCTGGTTGCAGAAGTCAATGCCCTTCAAGGAATGGCAGCAATAGGCCAGAGACCTTTACTTATGGAGGTAAGTATAGAAAAAGTTAACTACTGTTTGTTGTTGCTCTTGGTGGATCTCATACCCTGTCAAGCAGTAAGCTTTACTATAAAAGATTGTGGATTTGAGTCCTAACTTAGAGTTAGTAATTCCTGAAGACAAAATCCCCAAAACTGATAAGTTTCTTCTTACCACACTGTTCTCTAAACAGCAGGCCTGGAGTCTGTTTCCTTTTTTTTCTTGAACCTCTTCCCTCGCCATTAGTGATAACAATTGCAGCTCCCACCCCACTGTACAGAAAGCAGTTACATACTGATGTCAAGATTGGCTGTTGACAAGTACAGTGTATTCATTTTACAGCCATGATCATTTTGCCTTTCTCTCACAGGAGATGCTGATTTATTTCTCCTTTTTTCTGCACAGATGTAGTTTCAGTGAACTTGAAGCTTAATTATTTTCTGAGTTCCCTGCCATCTTCTAAATTAAGTTGAAATTGGTTAAATGGATGCAAAGGATAAAGGAGATTTAATGGGAGGAAAAGGCAGAAATAGATTTTTCATAGTTGTTATTGTTTCGATTTTGAAGTGCTAGGAAAGAATTTTCGTGGTCAATTTTTTTCCTATGAGATGGAGACACTCATGATGTCTGCCCTGTGAAAAGCAGCTCAGAAATTGAATGGGCTACCTTGTTAAAGTATTAATAGCAACTTGTTTCTAATAAGCTGAAGACTTAACATTTTATTCTGTAGACTGCTACTGATAGATAAATTGTCACCTTGAAGTGTGTCTTTGCCATGAATTTCTTTTAGCACATTGTAACTGAGTTTCTTTGTGGTGGGTGTTCAGGAGATCAACACGATCCTGCAGTACGTAGTGGAGCGGAACAAGCTGCTGCAATGCCTCCATGCCAAGAGGCATGCTCTGGAGTCATGGAGACAGCTGGTGGAAATCATACTCACTGCCTGCCCCCAGGATCTCATACAGGCCGAGGACAGGCAGCTGATTATCCGGGATCTGTTGCAGGATGTGCATGACAAGGTAGGGCTTTGCTGGCAATCAGCCCTCTCCTTGAACTTTGTTGCTGCATCTTTTGGTGTGAAAGTGCTGCAATTTCGATTGTAATCCAAAAAGATTTTGTCTGCCTTTAGTGTTCTTTTTAGTTTTCTGATTGCTGCTATGCTGAAGTTGAATGCACTTTGGACAGAGGGGATGCTCTCTGTTCTTGCATAGCTACTTTTGAACTGTGAACCATATATTGAGAGATTTCAAAGGCATTTCAGTATCATCCAGCATGATGGTAGTCTGGAAAAGGTGTGTGAAAAAGAAACAGCCTGCTTTCATGAGAAGCAAAGAACAACTTATTGAAGGCTGAAGACAAACTGGTGCATTTGCTAATTTACTGCATTTAGATGACTCACTGCAAATCCTACTGCTGCTTCGGTGGAAAAATTAAAGAGTTGAATGAAGCTTCATAGTAGAAAAATTAAAGATTTTACAGTTAGAAGGGCTTTTGGAAGTGTGAGAGTTTGTCTTAAAAGACTAGGTGTTTTACTGCTGAGTTATAGTAATTTTTGAGACAGACTACATAGTTACTACTGACCCATCCATTCTATAAGGCAAAATTTAATGAAGGATTGTTGTATTTTTTAGTCTGCTGGGGCATTATTTTTTTGCTTTATTGAGAGAGCTATGTGGCTTGTAGTTCTGATTAATAGAGTTTTGTTTTGAGAAATATTATATCTTTTCAAGGAAAAAAGTAACCTTTTTGGGTTTTGTTTTTGTTGCTTCCATTATTTTTTTTCTGTAGGACTTAACTAAAAGTTACCTGTTATTAGTGGAGTGCTGGTTTTGTTTTTTATTTGAACTAAATTAAAAAAACAGAAAATAAGGAAGGCCTTCATTAGCTGAAGAAATTTCTTTCCTAAAATCTTTACAAAGAGAAAATTCCAGACTCTTTCTGTAACACCTTGGTGAAGACTTTTGTGAAGTTGAGAAAAAAAAATTGTTACTGTCTATGGAAAATAATTGAACTACTGTTCAAAATGACTATATTGCTTGAAAGGAAAGCTCTTTCGGTATTAGTGATAAAGATACCAGATTTACCTTCTAAATAATAGAGTGGACAAAAACAGTACATGCAAACTTCTTGTTAGTGCTTTTCCACATTGTCTTAATGCTTCTTTGATGCTTAACCCTTTGGATTTTTTAAGTAGTACCTTCACATTTTTACTGGTAATAAAATAACTGTATAGCAAAGAAAAGAAGTCACCAGTTGTTCTTTCCCTAGCTTAGGTTTAGATACTTTACTAATAAAACATCTCAAATGTCAACACATTTCATCCCTTTCTGCCATACAGATTTGATTATCAGCCTGCCTGTGATTTATGTAAATAAAAAAGAGGCCTAATAGTCTTCTCAATTAAAATGTGTTCAACTCAGGTTTCTAAACAAGTTTCTGGCATTACTGACTTTGATGTATTTTAAATACTGTCATGTTAATGAAATCCTTATGTATACGTAAATTAAATAGTTGTGAGAGGCTAATTTAATTGCTTTAATAACTCATGAAATCAGACATTTTTAAACGTATTTTTTTCTTTTGCCTTTTTGTTTTGTCTTCTTCCTACTTCTGTATTAAGATCCTTGATGATGATGCAGCTCAGGAGCTGATGCCAGTGGTGGCAGGGGCTGTGTTTACCCTGACTGCCCACCTGAGCCAGTCTGTGAAAACGGAGCAGAAACAGCCTCTTGCACTCCCTATGGCAGGACAGTCACAGTATGTCTTGATGCTGGATGGTTCTTTCACCTCATCACCTGGCTCTGAGAGCATATCCGTGGGTTTTGCTTCCATTGGTGACTCCTCCCTCCACATAATCTTAAAAAAGCTGCTGGATTTCATTTTGAAAACAGGTGTGTTGACTTTTGCAGGGTGTGTGCGTGAATTCAGGCTGCCAAGAGCAAAAGATGGGCTGAGCTGCTTTCAGATACTGCAGTGAAGATTTTTGTTAGTTAGGTGGATCTTACATGATTAGTATAGATGTGATATTACTAACAAAAAAATTAGCAAACACTTCTTTAAAAAAACTCTGAACAACAAGCAGAAAAGAGATTTGTAAATGACTGTAAAGAGAATTTCATATTGTCATTCTTTTGGAATAGCATAAACTTACTGAATTTACTCATAAATACACTTTTATGCAAACAGTAGAACTTCACCTAAGGAATCTAGTTATTGTATTTATTTCTGCCAACACTGCCATAGGAAAGCTAAATGAAGTGCAAGTGGAAGATGGTGTTATGGAAATTACATTTGTTTGGTTTTAATTATAAATGTGTCTTGTTTACAGGTGGTGGCTTCCAGAGAGTGAGGACACACCTTTATGGATCACTGCTTTATTATTTGCAGATTGCTCAGAGACCAGACGAACCAGACACTTTAGAAGCAGGTATGGTCCAACTGTATTTGGAAAACAGCAAAAAATAAGGTGCTATGAACCCTGGATGGTACAATTTCTGCATGCTGAGTTGTCTTCTGGAAATAGATGGAAATCATCTTGCTCCAAGAGCCTCTGAAATAAGTTGCTTATGCTAAACAATGCTTATCTTATATTCTGACTTGTCTAGCTGCGTATGCACTCAAAATGTATTGTTCTGGATGACAATATTTAATTTCTGACCTCTAGCATTAAAGAGGATACTTAATTTGTGTCCATTTAAAGCTACACATTATATCTACAAGACTGTCAAAGGACTGGAGATTACTTGTAATTAACTGCTCTCAAGTAGGTCCAGCAGTAGAAATATATTGCCTGCACATCTTTATGTACACTCATACCATAGTGATTTTATTAAAAAAAACCCCAAAACAACAAAAAAAAAATTCCAAAGCAAAAAAAAGCAGAACACCAACCACACAAAAAAACCCTTGAAACAAACCCCAAGGATTATTTCATACCTGTTCTCTTCCTTTGTCTGAAGATCCCCCTAGGGGGGAAACAAACAAAAAAGCCTCGCACACACCCCACCACCATCCCTTCCCAAAAAAATAAGCAACAGATAAGCCAACTAGAGTTGCTCTTTATCTGAGAGTGCTTTTGGTTAATATCACATTCTCTCTGTGAATGGCTAAAATACTTGAATTGTTAGTGTTCCTAATAATTATTTAATCTTAGAGCTCAGACAAGGACTAAAAAAAAAAAAATCTTGTGACCAGTACTTGCATGCAGACTTTTACTTGGTCTGTGTTTTGAGCTACAGTAGTAAAAGACAGACTATGAATTTATGACCCCTTTGAAGTTTGACTGATTTTGATTTCATTCTCTCCCATTTAAGTCACCTTATTAACTTGCCTCAAACTGAATGCTTTGGTCCCAGTGAAAGTTCATGGAATCATAGGATGGTTCGGGTTGGAAGGAACCTTAAAAATGATCTCATTCTAACCCCCTGCCTTGGACCGGGACACCAGACCAGGTTGTTCAAAGCCTCATCCAACCTGGCCTTGAACACTTCCAGTTTAGGCCTATTAATTTATCTATGTAACAAGTACTGACCATCTGAATTATTTTAAGCAGACTGTTTACAAGGGTGATGTATGTTTAGAGGCCCAGACTTTTTGCTCTGGCTGGTCTGTGTGGTATTCAAGGAAGGGTGGATTTGTAGAACGTTTGCAGTTCATTTAAAAACCCTTGACCATTGTTTGGGGCATTTCTGTTGCAAGGTGTAGAGAGAGTGCCCTGAAGAATGTAGCATCAGCTGTAGCTAGGCTAATGCTAAGATGCCTATCTTTGAATCTTTTAATTTTTTTTTAATTTGCTTTTTACAGCTAAAAAAACTATGTGGGAACATTTGACAGCTCCTGAAGATGTGTTTAGTAAATTGCAGCGGGAAAACATGGCAACTATTGAGAGTTATGGGGCAGCTCTGATGGAGGTGGTCTGTCGTGATGCTTGTGATGGCCATGAGATAGGCCGGGTAAATGAATCTATTCTTTTAAAATTACTGTTCTATTTGTTTTAAAGAACATCTTACTTCTGTGCAGAGATGGGAAGTTTCATGAGGTAGAACTAGCACGTTTTTGTAGATACTTGATCCGTTTCATGTTTCTGTCCTCCCACTCATCCTTCAAGCTGTTGAAAGTAGACCCATACATGCATATTAATTTTTTTCTCAACAAGTCTATGTGTCCTATTGTTTAAAAATAAGGGTAGAAAGCTCTGCTGCAAAAGATGTAGGTAGGGACCTCTGTGATTTATTTGTTAGTGTTTTTAAGTCATGGACTTCCCAGTTTATTTATTCACCTTGGGAAGATTCAACTTCGTGACAAAATAATTTCTGGTTGTTGCCAGTAGCTGAGAATGTAGTCAGAAGGCAAATTAGTTTTAAATAGTAATCATGCTCGAGGCAATATTTCATTAAAATATTTTGGCCTAGTTATTGGTCAACAATATCTGTAATGTTTTTTAAAAGAATAGTAGAGGAAAGGTAATTGGCACATACTATACTAGTGTCAAGAAATCTTAAAATATTTTTCACATAAATTATTGCAATTGTAGTGAAGAAATGCGTTCTGCTATAAGCAATTGTTAGAAGGAGCTGTTTAGCATTTCATATTTCTAGGTATTTATTAAAAATCTCATTGATGTCATAGATTTAATTCTGTTTTGATTTGTTTGTTTGGTTTTTGTTTTTTTTTTTTTCTTCCCTCATCCCAGATGCTGGCATTGGCTTTACTCGATCACATTGTTTCAGTAGACAAGCAGCAGCAGTGGCTGTTGTATCTCTCCAACAGTGGCTACCTGAAGGTGCTTGTGGATAGCCTAGCAGATGATGATCTGGCTCTTCAGAGCTTGCTCACACCTCAGCCCCCTTTGCTGAAGGCGCTGTACACCTATGAGTCCAAAATGGTAACAGTACTTTAGAAATTATTTTGTGTGACGGTATTCATTTTTTAATGTTACTTTTCAGTGAAAGTTGTCTACACTTTGCATTGATTGTACTCAGAGATATTGTTAAGGAAACTTTCTTGTCTGACTATTCAGGAGCACTCTGGCAGTCACACTTGCACCACCAGAGATTTTAAGTGCTGGGACCAAAGCCCCGCGCAGCGAGCAGCTCCAGTGACCGATGGGTGCCCCACTTGACTCCCTACCCTCACCACACTCACACAGTCAGGCCAGGTTTCCTTGTCAGTTTGACCCCAGGTTTCCCAGGGACTCTCAGATGTCTGGATCCTTAAAATGATTTAATCATGGTGCAACAACAGAATAAGAATTCAAGCTGGTGCCTCTGAGGAGGGACCCTGAACAAAGGAACCCCTGGGCTTTTATACCCTCACAGTCTGTGTGAGTGAGTCTGGGGTCTTCCAGCTGAGTCCTTGTCACTGAGTGTCCCCAGAGCTCAGTCTACAGCTGCACTGCTGCTGCACACTGAGCTACCTGCAGTGAAGGTATTCCTTGAGGATATTTTACTAAAATAATAAATTTGAAATGATGCTAAAATCAAGTGAGAAAGTAGACATTATAAGTCTCATTGTGCATCTCCAAAACTCAGCCTTCTCTGCTCTTGTGTAGGCATTCCTCACTCGAGTAGCCAAAAGTCAGCAAGGTGCGTTAGAGCTGTTGCGGTCTGGTGTGATTGTGCGGCTGGCACAGTGCCAAGTGTATGACATGCGACCAGAAACAGACCATCAGGGGTAAGTGTTGCTTCCCTGGCTGATGATGAAACCATAACACAGTCTTCTTGGAAGCACATCACATCTTTTTATAGCCTCATGATTTTTGAGTCATGATTTGTGGGTTTGTTCTTTGTGTGTGTGTTTCTTAAACCTATCAGTTTGGTTTAAAGCTATCTTTCATTGAGAGAAAAATTTCAGATATGGATGTGAGGTTGTATTTGCATGCTAATTACTTAAACTACACAAAATTTATTTGATATCTCAAATAGACATGACTAATGTATTATTATTATTAAATAATTTTTACTGTAATGTTTGAAAAATAGCTTACACTGTAAACTTATTTTAGGGGCTTTGCAGTTGGTGAAGTGCAGAGTTTGTCCTCCCCCATAAAGCATTGAGAGAGCAGTGAATTAAATGCTATTTCAGAAATATTGTGTGATGTGTTTAAAACAAAACATTCAGAGTTATATGTTGCTTGGCAAGTTTCTTGATGTGTTGCGACGCTAGTCATTGTGAGGTGATGGAGAGAAAATCTCAGAAAAGGAAATTCCATTTTTACGGGAAGTTACTTGGGTTGATTTCAAGCCTTGGTCTCTGTTTTAAAATTACAGTTCCTAGTGACACACTGGGAGTTCAAACACTTAGGAAAAATTTAAGACTTAGACAAGGTATACTGTTTGAAAGGTCAAATTAGACACACGAGATTGTATAAAACCTACAGGACATTTGTAGAGGACTGTATTTAACAGTTGCTTTGGAATGAAGCACAACTCTTCCTAAAATGTTTCAGAATACTTACTTTTATACATCAGTAAGCAGATACCATAATACTGCAACAAAGTAAACTGGTTTAGTGTAGTATAATACAAAGAAGTAATTTTCTCTGCTTAAAGAAAATGTCTGGCAGCAGCTGTGTATCATTAATGTGCTGCTTTTCCAAGATAAACTCAGTTCAAGTCCAGACCTCTTACTGAAATATGAATGGTTTTAGGTTCTTAAGAGTGATTGTATGCTGAGGCTCTGCCTCGCTAGTGGACTTCACTCTTTTTGCACTCTTTATTTTTTTTTTCTCCCTTCTTTTTAAACCTCCCAAGAATGTATGCAATGAGAGATCCCCCAGTCTTCATTCCTGCTCCAGTGGAACGTTATCACCAGATTCTTCTTCCAGCTCTTCAACTATGCCAAGTGATCCTCACATCCAGCATGGCACAACACTTGCAAGCTGCGGGACAGGTAAGTTCCAAAAGATGCTAGAGTATCACTGCTGTTGCCCATTCAAAGAAATGATATGTGCCTTTGCTCTGATAGTAAGTTTTGCGGTCTTTTAAGATCACATCCTCACTGGTATGGGAGGTCTTTTAAAATTCTTCAAAAGCATTGCTTCCTCTCTGCTCTCCATTAATTTTTGAGTCCTTTCTCTTTTTTTCTTGTGGTACAGGTTTTGCAGTTTCTAATTTCCCATTCAGATACTATCCAGGCAATCCTGAGGTGTCAAGATGTAAGTGTTGGATCTCTCCAGGAGCTGGCATCCCTGACAGGAATAATCAGCAAGGCAGCTTTGCCTGGTAGGAACTGCAGTTTTGAAGTCTCAACCCCATCTACATGAATCTCAGGCTTTGTTTTCTGTTAAGAAACAGTAAGACAGAAGAGAATGTCTATGACAATACTGAGGTTTTTTTCGACATGTAGAGCTCTGAGAAAAATAAATGTTAAATAATTTTTCTTGAAGTAAATATGGTGGATTTGCAGTAGACTTAGTGCTCTTACTCATATATATTTGACTTTGCATTTTCTTTTCATCATGCTACCTCACACTAAGTACTTTTTGTCTTGGAGGTGACTTGCAAGTAGAAGTGTTCACAGTATCTGTGGTATCTTCAAAAAAGAATTTTTATTCAGTAGGTTCTGTAACTGAGGAAATTAAGATAGAAAATAGTTTCCATACTCATTTTTTTAATGTCTTCTCTGTTTTTATTTATTTAAAAAAATGAAGCTTCGCAGGGGGAAACACTGCAGATTAGCATACTGGCGTTTCTCTTGGGTGACTTACCTTCACAAAGGGCTAATAATTATTGTGATGGATATAGTGATTTCTTCTGCATGCTCACCAGTTCAAAAAAACTTTTCTATTTTGATTTAATGGCTTTCTTTGTTCAGCAGAGATGTCTGACTACAGTAGAAAGGAGTGCAGAGCTGTAGGCTAAGCCTAAGTGCTTCGTTGCGTACAGAAATTGCACAACAGCTGCAATTTCCATGCCAGTCTCCCTTCCCCCTTGCCCCATTTGATTACTTACCAGAACAGTAAGCTACATGCTCTCATGCATCTCCTGGTAGCTGCATTCATTCATATCTGAATGTTTTGCTCAAAAAATACACAAAATACAAGTTGTATGTTTGGCTGAAATATTTCTGATCAATGCTTGTATTTAAATGTATATACTGCTTAAATCTGTTAAAAAACCTCAAACAAACACTTATTTGATGGCTGTATCTTTTATCAGGAGTGGTAAATGAGCTGGACATGGATGTTAATGAAGGGACGCAGATGGAGCTACAAGGACACATAGGGCGATTTCAGGTAATAAAGTCATATATTTAACCCTTGTCCATTTAGAATTGGCTATCTAGATGTGTTTCTTCCTGTTTTTTTACTTTGAATAGTAGCAGTTAGGAAAGAGATGTTTTCCAGCATCAAGAATAATGTGTGCTAGTTTGAAGTTTTTTTTGTGGGAGTGGGAGGGGGTTTTGGTGGTCTTTTTTTTGGGGTCTCCCCACACTTCCTCATCCAGTAGAAAACATAATATTTGGCAGCATCAGGGTTGCATCAGGGACTTTGTTTCCCTTCCTGGCTTAGGACTCATCTTATGTGAAGAGAAAAATTTGAAGCCAACACCAAAGCATGGGAAGTAATGCAGAAACAGTCCGTTACCACTTTGGGCACAAGCATGTCTCCACAAGCTCAACAATTTTGGTTTTGTTGTTTTGGTATCAAACACACTAGTGGTTCATTTCTTTCTTACTGAATTAGTTTTTGTACTCTACTTTTACCGGACTTACCTTCAGATTTTGTTTGTCTATATAGGTAAAGGTGTTTTAGGTGTGGGAATGGGTAAACCTAAATTGTCATTGATAGTATTCTGTATAATAGTCTGCAAGAGACACCAGTTGTGCACTTGTGAACTGCATTCTTTTCTCATTGGCAGTGTTTTA
Organism: Callaeas wilsoni; assembly: GCA_013398955.1. Taxonomy (NCBI): domain Eukaryota; kingdom Metazoa; phylum Chordata; class Aves; order Passeriformes; family Callaeidae; genus Callaeas; species Callaeas wilsoni. Next base: position 6,636 of record VWPU01004682.1, on the reverse strand, counting down.
GGGTGCCAATAATTTCTAAATTAAATCAAGGTAATTTAAAACACTAAAAATTAAAATTTTGTTTACAAAGTGCTGAAAATTTTATCTGCATTGCTTTCTTAACACTGTATTTTAAGGGATATAGATCTCTTAAGTGAAAAGAATCATGCACCTCATTTGTTGAGATGCTAATTAAAATGTTCATTTCCTTTGGCAGCGTCAGTGCTTAGGACTTCTGAGTCGGTTTGGAGGATCAGACAGGCTACGTCAGTTCAAGCTGCAAGATGATAATGCAGCAGGAGACAGAGTGAACAAGAGGGATGAAATTGAGTTGGCCATGCAACAGGTAAGGACACAAGATGCTAGAACCTTCAGTCTCAACATTTTACCTGCTGTGCAGATTTGTTCCGTTATGATAATTTCATATGATAGCAGTAATGCTCTACACTGGTTTTATTGTGGTATGGAGGTCCACATTTTATTTAAAGTAACCCTTGAAAATGCGTTTACTTACGTTTGTGTTAGAAACTTTTATTGTTTTGGGTACAAACTCTCTGAATTTTGAAAGCTTAAATTGATCAGAAATTTTCAAAATGAAAACTTGGTATAGAGGGCAATGGCTAACACTTAAGACAGAGCCAAAGGGGACTTAAAAGTATCCAGAAGCTTTAGCTAGCAAGTTTGAGAAAGAGGCAAAGTTGTATGTCCCTAGACTTGAAGTAGAAGAGAGTCTGCAACTGATGAGAAAATAGAATCATCGCATTCTGATGAGAAGAGAGAAGCAAAGTATGTTGTTCACTGACATTTTTCCATGGAAAATTTAATGCTCCAAAGCCTGTAGATACTGTAATTGACACGCTGTCTTTTTTATTTCTCCTTTGTTGGCAGATCTGTGCAAATGTGATGGAATACTGTGAGTCACTGATGTTGCAAAGTGCCCCCAGTTTTCAGCACACTGTTTGTCTGTTTACTCCCAGCCTGTCAGAGTCAACCAACCGAGATGGGTCTCGGCAGGGTGAGATTTTTGACTTGTTGTTTTATGAGCCTGAACAGTGTGACATTTGGGCTGTTAGAAAATAACGAACCAGAGGCTGTAGTTTCACATGCTCTCTAAGTCACTTTATGCCAGTACTGTAGCTGCTCACTCTCTCATTCTGGAATCCATGCTTGTTCAACCTTGCGCTAAGTCAAATCAGGAAAATAATCCTAGTTAACACAAACAAATTCTTTTTTCATTCACTTCATTCACAGCCTCAGAAATATATATGTCAGTAAAGAAATGTGTGTATGTAAATAAATAGCACAAGACAGGGGAAGGTTAAGATTTCCTTTTTTTCAGCATCTGTGCTGGATTACATTATTTTAAACTGGGACCTCATTTATGACATGTAAGATGTGTTTTGATGGTGACTGGAACTCTATTACAACACATGGCAAGAGTTTACACTGTGCTGTTATGCAGTTGAATGGCTAAAATACATAACTAATAAGTTTTTTAATCTAGTTACATTTCACATGTTGTACTCGGTACTGCACTAGGCTGACTGCCTGGTAGTACTGCAGCCACAGAACTTCTTGCCTGGACTTTAATTTATATTATTTCTGACATAAGTGCAAAATATACTTGCCAGTGCTTTCCTGTCTTTCACTAGGTTATTGACAGAGAGCATAGCTTATTGATTTCTTGGGGTTTTTTAGTTTTGTTTTCTTTGTTTCTTCAACCTCTTGTCTAGATACACAAGCACCAGTGGTCCCATATTGGCACTTGCCTGGCCTGGGCATTATTGTTTACCTGCTGAAACAGAGCACTAGTGATTTCTTCAGTTACTATGACAGCCATCGTCAGAGTGTTAACAAACTGCAAAATGTGGAGCAACTGCCACCAGATGAAATAAAAGAGGTAATTGTTCTTTTGACTCTGTAGTTTCTGTCATGTAGTAACTTGGACATAGCTGTAACAAAGCCTCCAAAGCAGCTTAGACAAGCAAGTAGTTCCACTTCTTGTGCATTTTTTTCTGCTGTTGGTGAAGGGGCTCCATAGAATGAGTGATCTGGAACTTTAGGAAAAATATTTGGCTTAACTTTGTAGAAGTTGTGATTTTCATTATAGCTGCTTGGGGATATGTTTTCATTTTTCCATTTTTTGGTCAGCAAGATTATGCCAATTCAAAATACAGAGCAAGGTTTTAAAGAAACAGTAGCTTACAAGAAAGTTCTAGATATTAATAAGTATCTTATTTGCTTATTTCTCTTCATGTTCTGTGATTTGCTACAGTCTTTCTGGTTTTTCTCTTCCTATCACAGCTGTGTCAGTCAGTTATGCCAGCTGGGGTTGACAAGATTTCCACTTCCCAAAAATACGTATTGGCAAGGCGGCGCCTGGTGAAGCTAATAAATAACCGAGCCAAGCTGCTCTCCCTCTGTTCCTGTATCCTTCTAAAATTGAAATGACCCTCAAGGTGATGCTCCAGAAAAGCAGAGAGATAGAGGGTTTTTTTACCTGGATTTCTGACCACTTTGAACAAAAATTTTTTGCAAAAAGTACATTTGAAATGCTGACAATTAACTTAGGAGGGTGTTGCTCTGCTATTGCCAGAATATAAGTATTTTCAAGTTAGTAATTCCCATTTTGAGATCCTGCTAGGACTTTCTGCAACATGATGATAAAGGAATTGTTACAGCCCAGCTCTTCGATTTAGTATCCAAACCCCCTAAACATTCACACATGTCCAAGTGTGGTGGAAGAAATAATTTGAAAAATAATTTTGATGTGCCTGTCATAATAGGAGTTTCTAGTCTTACAGTCAACCTTGCATAAACCTAAATCTCATAAACACCAGTAATTCTATGGAAATAACAGGTGACACACAAAAGAATTGTCTTCAACAAATCAAAATTTTCCTCTGCAACCTCCCTTGGGAAAGATGTGCTCTTGCACACTTCGCTACAGCCATCCCCGACTTTATAACCTCGGCTTTAATTCACTGTGTGCAGCTGAGGTACCTGCACAGACCACACGAGCCCTCCATACTCTGCTCTCCTCCTGAGGGCTGGATCGAGGCTCTGCAGGGTGGTGAGGAGAATGAGTGTGAGCGATCCATCACCAGGCCGTGGCGCCGAAGGAGGTGACAGGTGGTTGAGCTGGCATCTTCAGCTGCTTCCAAGTGTGTAAATATGCTCATACAGTAAATGTGCAATCCAAAGACAACCAGATTGGAGTCCTTCACTGACACGTGTCTGCAGATATCATAGAAATATGTCTCTTCATTCTTTGGCGCCATCTGGAACACTACCTACTGCACTGCACACCCGCTGACTCCGAAGACCCGCTGCTGTCCTCTAGGATGTCATTTAAGAAAGGAAGGCTGCAAGGTAAATTTTCTCAAACATCAAAATGCCTTTGAATAACTTCTGATGGTTAACTTTAAAACTGATCTGCTACTATTAATATCTTGCCTTTTATTTTTAATAAAAGAGTTTTTGTTTGGATTTGGCATACCTTTGGATATTCCACTGAAGAATTGGCAATAATGATACTGTTTACTCAAAGACTTCTGGGTTTTGTGTATTACACATAACCTCCAAAGGAAAGTAAAAGTAACTATTTTTCTTGTTTCTGCTCTTGAAACTAAGTGAAGTTCAGCTAATATAATCACATCAGTGATCCAAAATAGTTTATAGGAAAATATTTCAATATAATAATCTAAGATGAAATTAAGAAATAAAGTTAATTTTGGTGGTTTTAAAAGTATTTTTAGAATTATAGCCACCACTGATTCACCAGAGGATTTCAAGTTCATTGAATTTAGTTTTTTTAAAAAAGGAAGAAATGGAAGGAAATCAGGGAGAGAGGATTTGGGGAAGAGTCTTCTGCTTAAAGTGCCTTGTCGTGTGATCAAAATTAATTATGACTCACTCTTTATGTATTTTCTCTAAATCGTTTAAGTCAAAAAATTAGTGTGATGCATAAGTTTACTTTTAGATCAAATTGGAACACTGTTTTAAATTTGTTGTATGACTTGATCCAGAGATAGTGTGGAGCAGCCAACATAATTCTAACATCTTGTCTTCTATTGCCAGATTCCTTTGGTTCGGAGCCAAGCTTGGATTTCAGTAGCGGACTGAATCGAGTGAGCCAGCATGATATAGAACAGGTGAGATGTGACAGTCCACTGCAGGGGACAGCATGCTCCTGGCTGCCATGCAGCTGCTGGGAGCAGTCTGACTGTTGTTTTCCCACCTCTGAACACCCTGCAGTAACACCAGCAGCATATAACTTAATTTAGGATTAGCGAAGCGTTACAAAATTGTTTTTGAAAATATTATGAAAAAGGTGGCACTTCCGCTGCTGTGCACGTATCTTTGAATCTTAATATCAAGAGTTAAGTAAAAAATCAGCTATACTTACAAAAAAGAGTAATCATTCTTTTTCTCTTACCAACCAGTCAAACAGTGTTTTTTAATAACAGCTTCCCAAAAACACCAGTTATCCTTGAAAGACCTGCAATATGATGGCAAGTTTCCCAATTTTCTGTGATCCAGCTGTTCACTATAGGTCAGCTTCAGCTAGGCTATATAGAAATGAGATCAAAAGGGTAACAGGAACTGAGGAGACTATAAAATGTGAATGGTAGAATAGAAGTAATTTCCACTTACACAGCAATTTAATAGTTTGCGTAAATTTGATGCAGAGGTAGCAGGAAAAGAAAGATAATTGTTAATAAATCCCACTGACATTTCTGTGACTGCACAGAAAAAAACCCCTGCAGTCTCAAGTACCTTTATAAGACCTAGAATTGTAAGAAAAGTTGCTGTGTGTTTTGCGATGAGGCATTTGTCATTTATTTCATTTGTTCAAAAGTAAAGTGTACAGTAGCATCTTGGTAAAATACTTAGAATGTAGTTAATTCAGTGACTCTTTATATATGCATTAATGAAAAAATGTTGCTGGTGCACACGGACTCTCTAAAGAGTCCTTAAAGGGCTAGGAGAATTTTAATTGGCAGATGTGTTTATATGACTGTAAGTGAAGAAGCTGAGTTATAACCAATAATTCTTAAAACAGAGTAAGTAGTAATTATTAGAGAAGTCAGAAAAACCCATTCTTTGGAAAGCAGGTCAGAGAATAAATCACAGTGAAGGGGTTGACAGGCAGTGGATGATAAGCTGGCACTTCAGGAAGAGAAGATTTTGTATTGCTGACTGCATCAAATCTCTGTTTCTCAGCTTCAGATTGAAGCCACAAACAGCTTTGGTGAATCTCTGCAGAAGAAGCTTCTGGACATCGAAGGTTTATATTGCAAGGTTCGCTCACGGTACACCTTTATTCAAGCCCTCGTTAGACGTATCCGTGGTCTCCTAAGGATATCAAGGACCTAAAAGACTCTTGGTACATGCTGCTTGCCCAGTGAAGCAGTGTACTAGGGCAGGCCTTCTGGATCATTGCATTTTATAGATCAAACATTTTATAAATACTGTCAAAATTATTTTGTTACTTTTTTTTATCCCCGTGGATGAGTTTTGTGTATTCTTTCCTACTGCTCCCAACTTGACATAAAAAAATAAAGGTTTGTTTTCGACTGAGTTATGAACAATGTAAAATTTCAAGCAAGAAAGAATTCTAATGGAGGACATCAAGGAAACAGGAAGTTCTGCAGCTGTGATGATACTACGTTGGTTGATGCTTTCAGAGAAAACTAAAACATCTTTGTCTGTGTTGTTCCTGTTTCACACACAGATTTAATGAAACCATAGGGTTCACATTTCATCACTTGCAGACTGATTATTGTGGTGTGGATTTTATATTCATTTTGCACTGTGAACTGCTAATTTCTACTCCCCCTCGTCCTGCCTTTTTTTCAGCTTCAGAAAGAAGTACAAGCTGCTTCTCTTTGAACAAGTTCAAATGAGAAAAGTGATAAAAGTCATTGAAGGTAACTGCTGTAGGTTTGGTTCTTATCACTGGGGGGGTAAAGGTTTCTGTCCTTTTCTTGCTGCAACACAAGTATCAAGATAGAATAAAGTGCATGGGGAGGAAGCCAGCAATCGTGAATGGCAGGTTGGTTATGTAGTTAGATTATTCTCCTATGAGACATTCATATATCCTTGTATCTTCTGTAAAAAAGCTATTAAAAAAAGCGTAATCATTGATTATTGACATGAGATCTGTTGCACTTCTCCCTTAACTCAGTCTGAGCTTACAGCCCAGTTCATGTGTGCCTTGTACATTATGTTTCCTCTGAGTTTTTGTTACGTAATAGTTCACATATTATTTTGTATTTCCTTATCTGCACAACCTAATTACATGGATGACATAATTTTTATACAGGGATGATGACAGCGCCGTTGTCAGGTGAGGCCTGTTAGCTAATCCCCAGGAGCAGCTTGCTCTCAATGTTTTACACAGCTGGACTTTGGCTGTTGACTTCCAGCAGGGTTTTTCTTGCTTCTCCACCGTTCGGAGAAAGCCAAGCCCCGGTCCAAGAAGCGTGCTGGCTCCGAGGAGCGCCGGGCCCTTTGGAAAGCAGGCCGTGCCGCCCAGGGCTCCGCTGCGTGGCAGGCGGCGCTCGGTGCCGGCGGGGAGCGGTGGCAGCGGGGAGGCCCCGCGGAGGCCCCGGGCCGGTGACGCCGCCGGCCCCGCCCGCCGCGCGCTCCCGC
>VWPU01004680.1:0-61913 GCA_013398955.1 Callaeas wilsoni | reverse complement strand
CCCTTCCCCTCCCTTCCCCTCCCTTCCCTTCCCTTCCCTTCCCTTCCCCTCCCTTCCCTTCCCTTCCCTTCCCTTCCCTTCCCTTCCCTTCCCCATTGTTTAAACAAATGTACAGGATTACCATCTCATCCTGCACACTCCTACACTAACATTTTACAAATACCTGGGGTTACAGATTTTTTATTTGCACTGAAATAAAATCTGTCCTTCTATATCATACATTTGGAATGAAAAATCTCTACTGAAAACCTAACTCAAGGTGAACTATTTAGAAAACATCTAGGAGTTGCCCAACATCGTACTGAGTTCAGTGGAAGAGCTAGGGGGAGAAGCTTTCTTTTGTTTTTGCATGCACCTTTAGAGAATCCCTAATGAGTTAAAGATTTGCATACTGGACATCAAAACAGAATCCTTTCAACTTTAAATCATTTTCTCTAGCCAGTGACCAGCTCCACTCACCCAACCACTAGATACACAGTTTTGCTGTGATGGAGATTGACTCCAACAATCAAGCTGTCATTTAACGAGCAGAAAGATGTCCTGAAAAAAAAATGATAGCCCATATGCAGTGTGAAAGAGATCGATATGCCTAACAAAAGGCTCTATCCTGACTCTGTTTGAAAGATGAGGAACAATGTATTCTGCACAGAGTGAACTGGTTTTGTCTTCTCTCTATCTCTTGCCAGTAAAAAAGAGAGGTTAGGCATGGTCACTGTTAAATGCTGTTATCCTTTAATGGCATTTGTATTTCCTTCTATAGATTTTCCTTTTCGTAGGAGTCGCATGTTTATGTTCAACGTGTTCCTCTGTTTCTGTGCCATAAAAAGTCAAACTGGCCAGCTGAGGGAAATGAATCCCAAACTTGCTTGAGGAGCAGGTTAGTACCTCTGGTTTGATGGGTGCTGGCAATATGTTGTACTTTCTTCTCTGTGTAGCGGAGTGGCGTTGGTGTCCCCTCATCAGGGCCCACATTGCTTTGAGCATTTTTTCTAAGAGGCAGCAAAAGGCAGCCTGTGTTTGGAGTACAGTCAGAGGAAAGCCGAACGTGTGTGCAGCAAATAAGGCATTGGGAAAAGTAGGTCAGGGCTGGTCATGACAGAACCACTTGTTTAAACAAATGTACAGGATTACCAGGTTTTGAACAGATCAGTCCTGAGTGAAACATGTAACTCAGCTGGGAAGCTTTGTTTATCACGGCATCTCAGGATCCTCTCAAAGTACCCATGTTTACTAGCAGATGCCCAGCCATTGACAGGATGAGGCTTTAATGAAGTTTAGGAGGAGGAGGAGACTGCTACTAAATAGGAGACTGAAATTATTCAGAGCATAAATAAATAAAAGTTTGTTTTAAGAAGTATAATGAGTTCAGCTAATTCAACTTATTCCCACATAATTACTAGCAGAAATTTCTAACATCCAATAACCTATTTTGAGACTAAAAGAAAATATTTTTTTTATGATCTAAAGAAGCCTTTCAGATTCAAGTTTGACCAAGTATAGCACTCAGAATTCCAGATCTGTCTTTAAGGATTTTATTATTATTCCTCTTCATTGCTATAGGCTGCACTGTGCTGCAGTAGGGGTGTGTTTTCTGAAACAGATATTCAAAAAGAAACCATATTGGGATACACAGTACAAGCACTGAGCACTTTCCCAAAAAGATAGGCAAAGAAGTCAAGAAAAGTGGATTTATGTTTGCTTCAAAGCACCATGCCTAATTATCGGGTGAAGAAAAGAAAGATAACGGTGCAGCATGATCAGTAACAGATGAGGATTTTGGCTGTGTAAATGCTATTTTCCTATCAAGATTGCACTATCTCCCTTCTGAGCCCAGAGCATGTGCACTGGCTGTCTTCTCAGACTCTCCCTTTCAAAGGGGGGGCTCAGCTCAGCTCCAGGTACGTGGGTCAGATGCAAGCTGAGGAGATACATCCAGAAGGTTCACGTGCCTGCAGCCTTCTGAGAAGTGACATCCTGCCGTGCCTCACCAGCGTTTTGTGAAAGAAGCACGGTTTGCTGCACAGCAGAACTTATCACCCAGATTTTGACAAAACTAGTCACAATAGCTTGGCACTTTTAATTGAACTTAATGGAAATCGCAGTAGTTAAGTTTGCCTGTCTGTCTTTTAACCATACTGTACTTTAGGGAAATACTGAACCATGGAAAAGCGAACATTCTCACCCCTTCAAGGACATGGATGCTGGAAAGCAGGAGGTGAATTAAGGGGGCATATAGTGGACTGTTGAGAATTTTCTGCTGGAAAAATTTCCAAGGAGAAGTATTCATCTCCTAAAAACAAGCTCTTGGTGGAAAAATTTTAGATTTGGAAAGAGCATTTTGGTTTACACTGGGAAAATGGGCGTGTTGGTTCTGCCATGCCTAGCCAGATGAAAGTTACCAGCTGTGCTCTCTGCCTGGAGGACTTCTTCAGAGGCTTGATGTGGGGCACCAAAATGCTTCAGTTCTCCACCATCTTGACCCTTCTCCCGCTTACTTCTGTCTGGAATCTAGGCAAGCGGGGTAAGACTGCCATAACTTACATTCCCACACTTGAAGTTTAAATCAGACCTATACTTTGTGTAATGTCACCTTACCTTGAAGTATAGTTCAATGGGCAGAGCTGGAATGCATCAGAATTGGGTTCAGTTTCCTACTCTGCTCTGGGCTCCATGGATAATGCTAAAGAAGTCATGTAGCCTGAAGACATAAAATAGGGATAATAATAATTCCCTCCATTAGAGGTGAGGGTCTCAGGATCAGTACAGTAGAGGCTATGAGTAGCCATATATGACCAAGAATGGAGCATATCAAAGCACAGATACGCACTGTCAGCAGAAAGAGGAACAGATTCACAGACAAGAGCCTGAAAACAGCCTACCCATGCTGAAGTCGTTAAAGCCATCCTGAAGGCAGGCAAGGGAAAGTTAAAAATAAGATGTGCTCCTGATGCTTTGGCTTTTTGTGCCTTCTGCATTTGAAACAAATTGTGGAAGCTACAAGTGCAGGCACCAGAAGCAGTGTTCTTTGCCCAGTATGACCAGAACAATCCTGCTCCATGACATCTGTGCCAAGAAGGAAAGGTCAGATCTGACCTGTGACCCCTTTCTAATGTCAGCAGCAGGTGCCCGTGGAAAAAATTAAAAGCTTAAAAGATATCCCTTGTTGCAAAACATTCCTCTGAGGAATTGTGCAGAGCAGAATATAGAAGTGAGGGAGAAAGCTTCAGTGTTGGGGAAAGACACCCTTCCTACATTGCAGCAGTCTGTAATACTAGGACAAGATTTCTTTTTACATTGGTGAAGCAAATCTAGAGTAGTGCATAAAACTAAAGCCTGCCAAATATTGAGGCAAACTGATTTCAACACAGAAACAAAGTTGCTAGTTCTCATGTCTCAAGGGCATTGCATATTTTTATTTTAGCACAATATGCTAAATGGTGGTTTTGGTACAATAGAGTACAGGTTTTAAAAAGTCTGAATATGGAACAGACTTGCAGAGTGTTCAAGTGTCTGCAGAAGATTTTATTGCAAAATCTGGAACCAGACATGATATTCAAACACAAAATACAAACCACCTTCCAGCATCATACCTCAGAAGTCATTAAATGATCATATTTTTGTATCAAGGATAAATGTAGGAGATAGGCTAAGCTTTACTGAAATTGTCAGGTACAAGTGTGTCATGTTTGCCTTCACAGAAGATAAAACCAGCAAGATTTGATCACAGTTTAATTGATTAAATTAAGTTAATCATTTCTCTTAACTAAGGTGTAGAGTTCAGACTCCTTCCTTCCGCATATCTCTGGACAATCTCTGCTGATTTCTGTTAATTCCAGTAATATTCTTTATAACATTGTTTACATTTTTCCCATTTTGTCAAAAGCAGGAATTTATTTGGCAAAAGTATTGACATTTCTAAGTTACTGCACATAATAAACGAGTGATATAAGAGCCAATAGTCTTGCAAATATGCACCCAGCATTCTGTCCTTTGCTCATACAGTGCTTTACACAGGATTATTTTCATCCTTCCCCTTGTGTAGGAATTGGGAGAGCTTCTCCAAAACTTTGCAAGGATGTATATGTCAAGTATGAGATCAAAACAAGACTGGAAACTGCAGTGGGAAAGTGGCAGAAAATCAGGTTGCAAACTCTTACCTTTTTTGTTTGATTTATGCCCTTCCATTTGCATGACAATGTTTTCAGCTGAATCCTGCACCATTAATGTCAGTGACCTTCTATCATTAATCGTCAATAACTTGTTAGAATGTTCTGATTTTTATCAATTGCTCTTAAATTCTTTATCTGCTCTTCTTCCCTGTTCCATAGCTATTTCTTTGTCGGTCTGGTTATTTATGTTGAGACCAGTGATGCAGCCTTCAGCTACCTCCAAAGTTAGCAGCTTGATCTCAGCAATGTGTTAAGCTAATGAAAACCTAGTTGTAGAGGCAGGTTGCTGAGTAATAGTAGTTTTGAAAGCACGTAATAAGATTTCTAGTTGGATACAAATGAATTTTATCAAGAAAAGAGAGCTCTCGGCAGGGAAAAATACCCGCATAGTACAGTACTAATAATTCCTAAGGGTGCCTGCTGGGTTGGTTTTTTTCCTTCCTTCCTTCTTGTCTGAGAGCTCCACCTAATGGAATTGAAAGGAAGGTATCAACCTTTCAGATTTTCCATTAAAATCCTTGTCTTTACTTTCATGCTGGTGTTTGCCTGTCGCCAGGATGGAGAGTGGGAGGAGGTGCATGCTTTGATTTCTGGAGTAAAGGACAATTAGTGAACAGGAATTTTGTATTATATAATCTCCTTTTTTAGTAATGCAGGATTCTAACATACTGCAATTTCTGTAGAGGCAAATTTAACAGAGATAAACTAAATATCTCTGAATTTTTGCACTCCGTTTGCTTAGCTGCAAGATCTGTCATCTTGCACAGTCAGGGCTTCTTACCTGTGCATACCACTACTGCATATCACTGCAGCACTTTTCAGGGGCACAAAATAAGTAGCTTCCAAGATCAAGGTCTGAATCTGCAGAGGGAATAAGTGAGACTGTAGGACTACCCATATTGACACAAACTGAGGAGAGAATGCTGTTATTACTGCTCTAAAGACACTGGTGGCAAAACATTCCCAAAGATGAAATTTCCACCATCAGTATTACCCCTGCAAACATTTAGAAACATTCCCTCTGCCCTCACCAAAGTCATGTATAATCATAAAAATCATTAACCTACCTTTAAAATTGCATTGATTCCAGATTTTCAATTTTTTTATTTCTGTTGCAATAATGTTTTCAAGCTTTTTTTTTTCCAATAGAGAGGGGTAGATATTTCATTTTTCTCAGTGAAAGCTGAGATCCTCACAGTAGCCAAAATCCTTTAGTATCCAAGACCTGAGGGACATGATGTAGAATATCATTAAACCTGCCTCCTATAAAAACAAAGACAATTGTGTGTAATATTTTTAATATCTTAATCCCATTACTGACAAGGTTGTATTTTGCCTCAGCACAGAGAATTAAATCAAATGGAAGATGTAACAAGGCCAGCTAGAAAAACAAAGCAACATGAATCCTTGAAAATGCTATGAGGATGCTGTTTGTTGAGGAATATGGCTTCCTGATACCTGTCAGACTAAGAACATTTTACTCTTCAAAGTCTAAGTATAAGCCAAAGGATGGTACATTAGAAGGAGGGCTGTGGGTGCTGACAGGTGTCTAAGGAAATAGAGAGAAAAGGCTGTCAGCAGACAGGCAGTTCTGCCGGTGTAGAGAGAGAGCAGCTGAGTCAGATGCTCTGCATTCAAGGTTTTAATGAATGTGTGGAGGTCAGGTAAAAGGAAATATATCCAGATAATTCTGATAGTTTAAGTACCATATCAGTATGCCGGGACTCACACAGTTGTACTATTATTATTATTATTGTATTGATATTGTTACAAACATTGTATTATAAGCCATGGTAAACTGCGTCAATTCAACAAGGAAAGAAGCACTCCAATAAAATCCCTGTGTGACTTGGTAGAAAAGGTAAGGAGGTCACATTATTGCAAATTTCAACTTATGAATGAAATTACTTGATTCTGAGGATGTACAAGAGGGAATAGACTGTGGAAAATGGTAAACTCACTGTGGGAAGATGACTGGGATAAAATTAGAGAAAACTGGGAAGTTGTATTTAAATTGTAATGAAAGTTATAACAGTAAAGAAATTATAGGGTGAAATGCAATTGCTAGTTCCTGGATGGAATATGGTTGGCATGCACAAAACCTATTCCACAAAACCTATTCCCACATTCAACATGCACCCTTAAGCACATGCTGAGGGGGATGAAATGGAGGGTAGAGCATAGTGGAGACATCTCAGCCAGGCCCTGTTGTAATCCTTGCAGGGAGGGGGACTCGATGGTATCATGTAGGCAGTGAAGTGCATAGCACCTGCCAGCCAGGGGAGACAGGAGCAGATGTGCTGCTGCTGAACCAGCAACTGTGGCAAAATCACACTCCTTGGATGAACTTGGTTCATTATAATCTAATTGTAATATTAGCACACACCTCCAAGGTGTGCCTGCCTCCAAGGTATGACCACCCCTCGCTGGGCATGGGCTGAATATTTTACTGACCATAGAGCACGGTGCTAATAACACCAAGGCCATGGGTTTGAGCCCCATAGGTGTAAGAGTTGGACTCGGTGATCTGTCTGGGTCATGTTCAACTCAGAATATTCTGTAATTCTGGGATTTAAGGGCAAAGTGAGAGAATTTTACACCAATCAGTAAAAAAAGTATGACTGGAGTCACTTAAGGTCCACCCAAAATGTAAAGAAATAGTGTGAAAGTTAAGAATGGGAAGAAGTTATGAAAGACTCCATCATAACTTTTGAGATCAGCTGACAAGGCTGAACCTGTCTTCTCCACTCACTGGATAAGAAGAAACCTACTCTATGTGCACTGAATGATTATCTCAAAATGGCTTTCATTAGTGATTAGAGCTTGTCTGTCTATTGCTTTAAGTTTGGTTTTTGCTATCAGCTGCAATCTTCTAAACTTAGTTTTTCACAATTTTCTATTATCAGACTGTTTATTGATATGTTATTCCATAAACTAGTGTGCGTCTTTGTGTGCTAGCAGTCATACTTGATAAAAGTGGGGAGATCCAGGCGGGGGTTTCTATTCCTAAATTTTTATAAAGTATTCAGCTCTGATACACTGTCAGCGCGGGTCCCTGAGCAAGTCGGTCGAACTGCCCTCCAACACAGCACACTGATCAGTGGAGTCCCCGAAATGGGACACTGGCACACTGGGCATGCACAAGGGTCTCAGCTTTCCTGGGGCACCCACAGACCAAACAAACACAAAGGGCTCAAGGAAACTCCCTTTTCACATGTCATTCACATACGTGCCCTAAAGAATATATCATGCTGCCACTGCTGGAGTCAGAATAATGGTTATAGGGACCACTGGGGTGATCCAGATGGGTGTTTCTACATCTCTGTTAAATCTTGTGGTTTGTACCTGTGGTTAAGTGCAGAAATAAGACTTTGTTCTGAAGGCCTTCCTTACACATCTCTGTAGATTTGCACTGCACTGGGAGTGCCAGAAATGACACATATGGCCGTGCTTGCACTTTTAATGTGGTGAAGAAAAAGTATGAGGGTGTGAGTCTCCCAGAATACCACTGCTCATGATTGCTTCTTGCCTCAGGCTGGAGCTAGGAGAGACTGCTCCCGAAAAGCTGTGAGAAAGCAAAAGGCTACAGGTACTACAAGCTTTCTTCTTGTCAAGGAGGCATAGCTGATTCCTAAAAACAAGCAAGTTGACACCTACTTCTAGCGATAGACAAATTTTAAGTGATCCTGTGCCTAAAGTCTATGTAACATCTCATGTTCTGATTGTGATACATTCTGATTTGTCAAGTAGACACTCAAGAGCAATACTACAAATAATAGTATTTCATTCAACAGTGTTTTCTATATTAAATAAAAACTGAAACATGCTGTGGGAAATGCATGCTTTTTTAAGTGAAACTTTGATCGTATTAATTCAGCTGGGACTGTGATAGTCTAATTTCTGGATTATTTTATTCCTTATATTGAGCAACAATGACTGAGCTTCACCTCATTAACTTTATGTGTCTGCAGTATTGTGACCATGTCTGAAGCACATCTGAACTCTTTGCTCTCAGTGGAGGAAATAAGCGCTTTCTGGTGTACCATTCATTTCAGAAAGCAACTCTAGTATGAGAGGTGTCACTTTGTAGAAACAAACTTTTCATTATATGATGAATGGGGTCTAGACAGCTAATAAAGATGTTTATGTCCTGCCTTGGTCTGATGAACCATGCTCCTGATGCCTACACTAGACTGCCATATACATTTGGAAGAACAGCATGACTCTTTCAGGTGGCTGACTTTCAGCTGGGTATTGCTAAGAAGCCATGGCTTAAAGCAGTCTCCGCTTGGGAGGAAAAAAACCAGTGAGAGGTCTGGAAAGAAGGGATGGTGAATAAAATTTGCTGAGATTTACTTCTCAGTTGTTCCACTGCCCAACCCCATGACTTCTATTATCAACAACAGCTGCTTCGTGAGGCACCACAGTCAGGCTGATCCTTTTGCTCTGGCCTACAAATTCCCCAAGATGCAGTGAAGCTCTTATCCTGTCAGCTCTGTGGGGTTTCCCCTCAAGTGGAATGTGGAGAGAAGTTTTTGTGGGAAAGACAGTGTGGTTGACTGCAGTATGATGCTGATTCAGTGCTCCAGCTGAAGTCCCATAGGGCATATGTTAACATTGGCAGATGATGCAGAACTCATTTCATGTGATTCCTGTCATAGCTAATACTTCAAAGTATTCTTCGCTGATTTCTGCTATGTTGTACGCCTTGTTTTTCATGCATTTCCTGCTTCCCTCCTTTTCCCTGCCCCAGCTCCTCCTTGCCTCAGTGTTTGCTTTTCTTCACTGTGCTGTATCACTGCCTGGCCTATGCATCATTTATGTGGTAGCCGTGTCTGTTGGGGTTGTGCTGCGAAAGAGAGACAGCATCTGAAAAATGAGAATCAGCAGCAGTGCAAAGACACAGCTTTTCGTGGATCTCAAAGAAAAGATTGTATAAGATACACTGATCTTTTTACCTGCTTTTATTCTGCCAAGGATCTAACATCAGTAAATGTTGCAACCGTTACTTAAGAAAGAGGAAATTAATACAAGTGTGAAGACAGCTGAGTTGTAAAGATCAGACTCATTCTTTCATCTTTGTGAAAATTGTTCATCCACTGTTGATTGACATGAAAATTAGTGTAGCTGTACTGCTGCCTCTAAAGCTTCAGTTCCGCTAGCGAGTTAAATATGCAGAGGATTGTTCTCTGGCAGGGGCCTGCTGAGGGGGCCTCCCAAAAACCTGCACCTCTTGAGCTCGCAGACCCCAACAGCAGCATGGTTACTCACGCACATTGTATTTGGACCCATCAATAGCCCCTGCTGACCCCTGAGCCATGCCTGCAAATTCTTTGGGCATCTGGTCAGGCTAAAACCGTGGCCTGAAACATTTCAAAAGTTGAACAACGCATTCCCAAGGTGTGATTAGTGTGAACGGCCCACACATGGCCTCGATGTCCAGCCTAGTGTGACTGTCACTGCAGGGTCAGGTGGTAAAGTGTTGCTTGGCAGTAAGCAATCATGGGGAAAATAAAACTGTGTAGAAGCTATGCTGAATCCCGAAAGTGACTGTTATTGTTACTATTTTAATCTTGGTATTCAGTTCATGAATTATCATGAATTCAAAATTTATGAAGGTTGAAACTTTATAAACAATTGACACTTCAAACTGAAGAGTAAATTGTGAACATTTCTAGTGATGAATTTTATAAAATCTTTAATCTTAAAAAACCTATTAAAGTAATAAAACTTATAAAGTTATGGGAACATCTGCAACAAACTATGAACAATTGGTAGATTGTTCTGCCAATTATTTATGGAAATATGTATTCCATAAATATGGAAGTATGTTTGGTGTTCTATATCTGACCAGATGAGTATTTTTTGCATAAACTTAGAATTGGAAAAATTTTGTGATTAAACTGATTAAAAGTAACATTACTGAAACACACTTCTGTTAAAATAATTTGTTTTTTCTAAGTCAACAGCTCGTAGGCTGATCTTTTCATTTCTTTAGGGAGTATCAACTGTGCCAAAGACAAAAATTGTCTGCTCTGAGAAGTTAAATTATTTCCCTGGCTAAAGTCGAGAGACAACATTGTTCTGTTTGAAATATGCAGGCAAATTGGCAAGATCTATGCACCACCCCTCTTTAACTGCACACTGTGAACATCTCTAGGGAGAGGTCCAAAGGCTTTTGTATGTGAAAATAGGGAGAGGATAGTCCTACATACTATCCCATGAGCACTAAAGAAGTGATTTTGGAGCTATATGCTGTCTCTAACTGCCAAATTAGACTTGTAATACATTTCAGAAGGTCACCTATGAAAGAGTTCAAAGTAGGAAAATGCAGAAAAATCACAGTCAAAAATAAATCAATGTGGATAAAACTGAGGATTCTCCTGCTTCCTGCCAAATTAAAAGTTGAAAAAAAAACCTTCTGTCTGGTCAAATGAAATATCTTTCATTTATAAGAAAAGACTTCATTTGTTTTTGTGACGTTTCTGGGGGAAACAAAGGGTTTTTTATCAAAAAACAGAAGTAAGCTTCAAAATCAGCAATTTAAAGTGCTATACTGCATGCATATTGGCATTAACTGGAACACAAGTCATTAAATGAATCAGGAGATTTGTCCTTGTGGGGATTATTAAAATGCATAAGCTCTAATATTCTTTCCATGCTGCAGTGCAGGTTACTTTAAAGTTTCTTAAATTTCAGACCCACTCCCATGTATTTCTTAACCAGAAGCAAATCAGTTTTTTGAGATGAACCTCTATGATGCTATGAAATCAATGTTTCTTTTCCTGCCGGGGTAGCACATTAGGAAACACCACTGAAGGTCTCACTTTACTATCATTACCTTCAGAAGCATGTCTTCCACTGACTTTATTGATAGCAAGATGAGGTGATGCTACAGAATACAGTATTTTCCTATGAAACCAAGATCTGTGCTAACTTCAATGGAAAATTTTCCTGCTAATGGAGCATAGGTTTCAGTAAGATGATTGTGTTTTTCACCTTGATGAAAACAGAAATGATGGCATTGCTTTCCTTAGCTCATCTTTTATAAATAATTTGCTATACTGCAATGATATTTACTTTGGGAGTATAATTTAGTAGGCCAGAAATTGTGAAATGTAAATATTAAAGCCTAAAAGTCTGATTTAGTTTGACTGTATGACAGCAATTGGCTAAGTTCTTGCAGCCCCCTGGACACACCAGGAGTGCTTTTACTTAAACTTAGTCTTTAAAATAAAAAAACAAGTCTGTCTAGTTTTGTAGGCATATAATTTTAGTAGCTAGACAATTATTAGATATTATTCATACCATCATTTGAATAATTCTTAACTTGAGGATAAGATTATGGGTTCATATTCTGTATTTGTGCTTTAAAGTTATTTGTTAATATTTTATATTTATTAATAAACCAATAAGAAATTCTGTACTATGCAATTGTTCTGTGGTGCTCTTATAAGAGGTTCCTGATTAGACATGATGCAAATATTTCTCTTTTCTGCCTGAACATTGAAGAGAACAGCAGAATTTGGGGTAAAAAAACCCAAACGAAACACTGATAATGGATCAACCCTGCATGGTATATGGTCCTCTACTGCAGAAGCCTTCAAGAAGAGAATTTCATAGATAAACTAAGGAGATTTCGCTAGAGGCTTTAATAGATTTGGAGAAAAGCCAAGAGCAAACCCTGATGGAAGACACAGAGAGGGGAGCCCAGGCAGCTTTGTCTGAGTGTGGCATCATGTCTCTCCCTGCTCCCAGCACCTGCTGGAGGTAGAACTTTTGAGGTGCTGGTTAATCATACACAGCAGCTCAAGTCAGAAAGAGAAGGGAGAGCTCCAAAGTGCAGCTCCCCACTGTGGTGCTGACCTGGGTGGCACATTTCCCAGCAGAAACAGAGCCCCTTTCCCTCTCAGGAGGATGCTTTGGGCCAGAGCAGCTCCTGCAGCAGAGTTCCTCTGGCTGCAGCAGCATCACTGCATGGAGCAGCTGCTGCACATGTTCGTGGTAATCCAGTTCTGCAGAAGACTCTGGTCTTAACCAAACTATTTTTGCAATCTAGGTATTGAGTCTAAATGGAAGATGGCTGTGGTTTTGCTGCAGTGGATGGCAACTGCCAACATAGAGGAAGGTTTCTGTGTTTCTGGGACTGTGTTTCAGGGTCATGGGTTTTCAGCTTCAGCCCAGCTGGGCATTCTAGTTTTAATGCAAAAGCACTTAGATTCAATTAGGCCAAACTATAGGAAATCATTAAGAGCTAAAAGATTTCTAAATTAGATCTAGCTGAAGGGTGAAATGTACATTTTCACATAGCAAAACACATTTTAGGCACAGCGTCTGCCAGGGGAGGTCTGGCAGGGCCATTCCAGCTCCCTGCTAGTAACTCCCTTCTGACAGAAGGAAAAGAACTTTAGCCGGCTTGAGGCATTATGTAAGATCAAAAATAGGGTTAGAATGAAATTACAATTACAAAGTGCTAATTGAATCATGTGCACAGTGACTGCTGGAGCTAATTAGAAAGGTACAGAGATGTCTGTGTACCAGTCCCTCACTCTGGAAGGGATTTGCCCCAGTTCAGATTCTTCGCATCACTTGATTTCCACTCAAAGCAGCTACTGGCAGACAGAGAGGTGTTTGGCTAATACAATTTCCCATCTTGGCATTTTAACATAGAACACTTC
This sequence comes from Callaeas wilsoni, assembly GCA_013398955.1. NCBI lineage: Eukaryota > Metazoa > Chordata > Aves > Passeriformes > Callaeidae > Callaeas > Callaeas wilsoni. The sequence continues at coordinate 49,066 of VWPU01004680.1, read as the reverse complement.
AAGAAGACAAGGGCTTAACCACATGCAGTATTCTCCCATGACAGATTATTCAGTTTAAAACTCCGATTTACTGCAATTTAGTGCCAGGCGAATGACAATTGTCCTTCAATTGTACATACGCGTGTCAAAGCTTGAATGCTTCTAAGACAAACAAAACACAGAGCAAAAAGCTTGTTGGCCAAGTAAAAATTCAAGAATACTAACAACAAAATTAAATAATGTTGTTAGCTATATCCAGTATAAAGAATTAAGCTTCACTTCTTTATTTTATATGTTTATTCAGTATTAATTCTGTTCCATATAATGTAGTATACCTTGAACAACAAAATAAAAAGCACTGCATTTTTACCTTTCTGAAGCTTATTTTGCTTTTATGCTTCTTATAATGTAGATACTGTAAAAGATAATCATATGCTATTATGGATGATTTATTCATATCTGTTCTTTAAAAATGGAGAAAATGGCTGTGTTGTCATTGCAATTTTTGGCGCTTTTTACTATTCTTCTATGTTTGTCATTTTATCTTAAAGTACAGCAGACAAAGCCACTTGCTAAATAACAACACCTCTCTCTCCTAAAAGCAGGAAATGGGAGGAAGGAGAGCTTGGATTAGAGGGCTGGCTACTGAGGAAAAAATAAATCACAGCACAACTTCACCCACTGCTACTCAGTGTGAAACAAAAGTAAGATCCTTTACCATTTCTTGGCTTCAGAAATATGTATACTTACTTAAGTATTATGTGTACTTAGGTACGCACAAAACTGAAGCATGTGTTATGTCCCACTGCCTGAGACCTATAGAAATCAATGGATACTGACACTGACTTGGAAGGGGATGAAAACAGGAGGATTTTTGCCCACTCATACCATTAACTCTTCGAGTTTTCCAGTTTGGTAATGTGAAAAATGTTAGAGCAGGAATGCACTACATACTTATTAACCATTTATACAATTTCTACCAATTAATTTGCATCCAAGTATCACAGCTCTATGTATTTGTTTTTTAGTGTGTTAGCCATAATTATAATTTATTTTCATTGCCCCTTCTGTAAATCATGCTTACAAAAAAAAGGAACTTACTATTATCTTCATATTGAAGCTATGTGAGTGGAGATTGCTGGTAAAAGGGGTGCTAGGAATTCATAAGAGGGACGACAAAATGACAGAACGACATTGATATGTTTGCCAACTGCGTTTCTACTTCCATTGGTACTTGTAAATATCAAATACGTACAAATTGCTAAGTCAATATTGTAGAGAAAAAACACTGTGCAGCTCAAGGAAAAATGAGAACAGCTTCTATCATTGCCTGATTTAATATAGAACCAGTCTATCGCAGCAATTCCCGGGAAAAGGATATGTTATAATGACGCAACGATGATGTCACAGACATAAGCTGAACGAAGTCTTCTAGATACGTGTCTTTAACAGCACCTAGGAGCCAAGCCACAGACTGAACTGTGACTTAGGAGCTGAATAGACTTTGAGGACTGTTCCTAACCCAAAGAATTTAGGAAATATATATGGTAGAGGAAATAGAGCAAGGCTATTAGAGCCAAATAGACCTTTTAATGCAATGCCTTGTGAGACAGGCATGTGTAAGATACAGTTTTTTGACCATGTTAGGCCAAAAAGAGATGACAAAGGAACATGCAAGTCTGAGAAGATAGGAATGGTGTAAGGAATAGATGCTGCTTCCTGCAGGAGAAAGGAACCTAATCTGCATATGGCTCCATGCCTGAAGACTGACAAGATGGTCCTAAATGCACAGGCCATTCTGAGTGTTTTTTACAAGAATTTTAGGAGTCTTTCTAAAAGAATAAAAATAAAGCACGTTTTCTTTAGCAAGGGTATCTTGGGAAATTAAATAATGGTAGAAATTCAAGAGTCATCAAAATATCTCAGCATAATTAGCTGCCTCAAGATCTTCAGAAATTATTTGCTTGCCTATCACAATTTACAGAAAGATAGGAGAAAAAACAGACTTCTCTAGGCTGACTCAAGCAATGCTAAGTAAAGGAAATGCTAGGCAGAAGTGCAATTATGGACTTGATCATATTACTCCAAATATGTATTGATTAAAAATATATAAAGTTAGAACATGAGATCAAACCAGGTCAACAAAATGAAACAAAAATTTGCTTATTTCCTTATACATTTGTAAGAGTTAAAGATTTCCTTTCTTTCCCATCAGAGGGAAAAAAAAGAAAATTAATTTTCTTAATTGATTTAATCACTACATTTGCAAGTTAGGATTTTAAAGCTCATAATTTTTCTCACAAGCTGAGCAAGGGATTCTTGGGTTTATGGACCTAGTTTGTATCCTGTCGTAATCTCTTGCCAATTTATTTTCCTATAATTTTAATGCCACCCTATGTACTCCAAGCAGTGTGCTCAGTAGCTGTAGCAATATCCTGGAGCATTATCCTACAGGTGAAGAATTTTCCAGTTGGATTTTTAAGGACAGATGAGGTTATCAGTCTTGGATGAGGTTTTACTGAGCTCCCCTAGATGGCACTCTGCGTGGATACAACTAAAACTGCTGCAGTAAATCTTTCTCTACCTCAGCTTTATGTATTTTGCTAGCCAATTACTCCAAAGTCATTGTAAAGTGAGGGTGAAAATACAATTTCCATCTTCAGAAGCGATAAGAGATAAAGCCAAGGGGGAAAAAGTAATATTCACAGTGCTTTGCACACCAAATGGGGTTGGAAAGTTCTGCTTCTAAGATCATAATCACATCATCACTGATAATTCTTTTCTTTTTTTTGATCTTTGTTTATTTACAGACAATCCCTTCTGTGTAGTATCTTGCCACTGGCATAACTACAACATGTATGGCTCTGGTTTTTTGCATCTCACAAGCTGGAAGAAAACAACTCACTAAAAGACGTTTCATGCCACTATTGTGTGTCTTCTTTTGTTTGGAACGATAATATTAACAGAGAGGGGTGCTTAATTTCTTGTTTCTGACACTTCACCAGCTCCAGGAGGGATTTTTTTTGTCAGTGGTGAAGGTGCTAGATTTCTACAGATCTCCTCTTCTTCATTTTTCTACCATCCTCTGAATGCCTAGCCTGCAAGTGGCAAGCCAGAGCAGCATACTTCCAGCCTAAAGGATTAGAAGAGGAAGTGTAGTTTTGTGTTCAGCCTGAATTTTGAGCATAACCTAGAGGAATATGTGTGGGACTGCAGATGTGTCCTCATGCCCACTTGGCTGTACCTCCTGATGCCTGAGTACATAGCCTGAATATGCCAGCTGTTGGGGCACAGGTAGGCTGCAGGATGAAGTGCTGCCCTCAAAATCCTTACTTGTGCAAGTGTAGTCTGCAAAATCCTTTCATAGCTTATAAAATGCAGCTTGGTCACGAGTAAAGGTTTGTAGGCAGACACAGCATGTAAAATTTCTAGGCTTATTTTCATTCGCATGTTCTGTGAAAACAAAACTGAATGAATGGTTATGTCCAGTGGCTGCTTTATCTTTTATTCAAAATACGACACAGCCATTGATGAGAAAAGGAAGGAAATGGAGCTATCATTTCAAGGAAAAGTCTAAACAAATCCTAATTTGCAAGTAACGTTCACCCAATGCCATGCTGTACACTAGAAAGAAACACAACAGGAGAGAAAGCAACAATATACAGTCACAGAATCGTCAGTGCTGGAAGAGACCTTTAAGACCATCAAGTCCAACCATCAACCTGGCACTACCACTGTAACCCCTATACCACTAAACCATCACCCAGAGCTGGACCCAGGCATCTCTTAATCACCTCCAGGGATTGTGACTCCACCACCTGCCTGGGCAACCCATTCCGTGCCTGTCTCAGCCCAATGCCATTTCCTCTGTTCCTCTCACTGCAGGCACAGTAGGACAGGCTGGCCCCCACTTCACTACACCCTTCCTTCAGGTGGTTGTAGAGAGTGCTAAGGTACCCCTGAGCCTCCTCTTCTCAAGACTAAACAAACCCCATGCCCTCAGACCCTCCTCACAAGACATACTCTCTAGTCCTGTCACGAGCCTTGTCGCCCTTTGCTGGACACGCTCCATCACCTCAATGTCCTTTTTTACAGTGAGGGGCTCAGAACTGAATGCAGTATTTGAAGTGTGGCGTCACCAATGCTCAGTATAGAGAGGTGATCCCTCCTTAGTCATGCTGGCTACACTCTTGGTACAAATGAGAGTTTGTATTCAGCAACAATTATTTGCCATAATCTTGAAAATAAAGGTGCAAGAAGGACAATCCCATTATGAAAGAGTGAAAGGTATAAGAAAATTTGAATTTTGAAGGTACTGTCAATAATTTTACCAAAACAAGAAAAAAAATGGCCTGAGCAGAATCTCTAGGAGTCCAGAGAGCTGATCCACATGTTTGAGATTGGGTTCATGATGGCAAGGTGCCTGACTCCTGGTCCTCTGACTAGAAGTTTTCATTGCCCAGAGGACTGTTAGCTATCACGCGGTTTTCTGGAATGGATTTTTCATAGTTGTTCACATACAACAAGGACAAGTCTTTCTAATTTCTCAAGGAGTTGCTAAGTATCTTTTTAAAACTTTTCCACTTGCAGCTCCTGACACTGAGAGCCACTAGGAATCCTCAGAGGCTTTTGCCAAAATGGGGAAGGAATACAACAAAGACAATAGGGTTTAAGGTACACATAGTTACACAAGCAAGGCCCTTGAAGTCAAAGAAATGAAGAAAACCACCACATGAATAATACTGTCATTCTATAATCCCTCCCAGATATAAAGGTTTGTCCTCAGCTGTTTGAGTCAGTAAACAGGCTCTCAAGATCAAGCCACTGAAAACAAAGACTAGTGCAGTGATGTGTTTAAAAGCAGCTTGTGTATTGCAGTTGATCAGCATATTTTTCCTCTTTATCACTTGCAAAAAGCCTGACTGCTGTCTCTTGAGAGGCAAATAATTTAGACTGTGTCTAGGAGAGCTGCGATCTAAGATAAATAGCTATCATCAGAGTGATAGAGTGACACGTGAGTCGTGGAGCCTCATGATGGCAGTCTGATTGCTAGTTTGGAATCTTGTATTATCTGTGCTAGCATAAGAACAAATTTCTATAAATATGTGGTAGAAAGGGTGCAATTTGTTCTTCATATAATACCTGCTTTGTGCTCTAGTGGAGCTGAGTCTCTGAAGTATCAGCACACTGTTACAATGCTTTTTTAAAGAAGTATTCCCACAGAATTTGAAATTCTGTATGTCTCTAATTATGTTATCATCAAAATTTGTAAGTGAGTATTAGCACCTTGCTTCTTGCAAACTGCAGCTTAAATCCAAGATCTAATATAAGGTGCTCTCAAAAAATCAGGCTGCAGAGGATTCAGGCTGGATTTTCCAAAACAATGGGAAGATTTTCCCTGAGTTCCTCTGCATCTAAGTTGCTTCTTGCTTAAATGGGAAGGGTACAATCTCCCTCTCCCATGGGAACAATGTGATGGTGAATTCATTCAGTTTCTTGAAGCACCTATGTGATAGAACACAGAAAGAGTCGTGGAGAACGGATACATCACACAAGCTGAGCTGAAATAATGACCAGTGAACAAGGCAAGAGGCTTCCCACAGAGCAGCATGCTGATAAAGGAAATAGCTGCTCAGGAAATGATTCCTTCCCCTCGGGCACAGAGTGATATACCAGGACCAGTGGGAAAAATCCCCATCTTTTTAAGACTTACGTCACACTACAGATTCTCAAATGGTACAAGACAGCATTTAACAGCTGCAAAATGTGCACCCCCCCAGTATATCTTTACTTTTGAGACAGTAATTTTGTGATCTTGCCAAAGTACCATTAACAATTTGATTAACGTAACTAAAAACCTCTGTTCACACAACCATAAAAAAAGTAAAAACTGGACTCTTCTACAAAGATTACCCTAATTAAAATGAACTTTTCAACTGTGTTTATCCTGCAAGTCCAAAACTGTACATTTTCCCCTGTTGGAAAGATGCTTACAGCTTTGCACTGGAACAGCTGTGCACTGCCTTGTGCTGCTCTGTCAGTATTAATATAAGATTATGAAGACTTGGAATATTTCTGAATGAAAGTGTGATAAACACATTGAAACTTTATTTAGCCAGCTCCCAACCCTTTTCATTGGCTTTCCCACAGTGAGTGACTAAGGTCCCTTTTCTGTCTTGTATCAAGGACCAATGGGAATTGCATTTCGCAAAGAAGAGAAGAACCACAACTGTGAGTTTCACTACAAGAGGAGATATATCTTATAAATGTATATATAGCTCTGTCCTGTTAATTGTGACATTAGAGATCCTGAACACCTTCATCATGTTTTCATTGACAAGGGACTCAGAAGCACACCATTTCTTATATTGCTTTTGCCGACTAATGGTATGCAAAGGAGTATCCTGCTTAGATATTCTTACAAATGGCTCTATTAAATGGCTCTATTGAACTGTAGGGAGGGAAACATTCACATGGAGAACTTAGAATAATGCTCAGTGCTGCCTGTGCAGCTCTCCCAACAAGTCCCAACAAGCTTCAGAGAGAATAAGGTACTTTGTGGTGCCACAGAGGCCAGTGTTCAAAGTTCAAACATACAATGAGCTTTGTCTACAGGGAGATGCAGGCAGCTTCCTGACTCTGTGTGGAATCTGCAGATATTGCTTTGCTTTAGCTAGAAAGGCTTTCATTGTCTTTCAAAGACGTGTGAGTGTAATATCCTTTCTTCATGGAGTCACTTACTTGACGTAGACAGCTTGAGTCCAAGTGTCCTCCTCACAGCACTCATATCCCAGGAGTACCTGATGGCCTATGAGATATGCTCCTTTGAGGTTCTCTAAAACTCTTTTGCTAAAGTTTGTTTAAAATTTCACTGGATAAAATGAAGAATCAGAGGTAGAGTAATGCAGAAGGCTGCACTGCGTCTGCAGGAGGCATGCTGTCTTTTCTGAAGACAAGGAACTTTAATCATTGTATATGACGTAAAAACCCACACCAAAATTTGAAAGATGGCAATGAGAGTGTTACCATGAAAGGATAACCTCCTGCATACTGATGAGAGTTTTGCAATGCAGGTTTTAAATGTTGGTTCAGCGTCCTCTGGTCTTTTTTAGACTCTCTCATATGTAAAGTTAGAGAAGGAATTAATAGCCAGTGTTTTGTCTTGTCAGGTTTTCAGCATATGACAAATATTCCATTTCTAGTAGAAAGCATTTTTTTCTTTTCCTTTTTCTTTGGCCCATGTTTCTTTGCTTTCCTGGCATATGCTGAAAGGCCAGAACTGCCCTTCTACTTCAGTTCCTGGATCTGTGTCTGATTTCATCAAATGTCTGCAGATTTTCCATGCCTCAGTTTCTCCATGTAAAACACTGTCTTGAGATATCATAAGCTGAAAACTATGAAGAAAAGAATGAGGATACAGGAAGTTTGGAGAGCTGACAGGTTTGTATTTCTGGAAATTTTATTTCAAAACTTTATTAAAAAACTTGTCAGTTTGTACAACTTATCGGTAGCCCAAAGGCATACTCAGGAAAAGTGAGGTTTTATTTATATGGAATATAAACTGTAAGGCCAGGGAGAGAGGTATTGTAATGTATTCTTAACAATGACAAAGAAGGGATGGAAAAGGAAAGCACTGCTAATGTGATACTTAGAGTATTAAGTTATATTTTTTGCACTTGCCTAGGTATATTTTCTTCTTTCTGCTCTAACTAGAATAATTCTTCAAAATTCACCATTACTCCAGTCAGAAGCAGGTGGGGTTTGTAACACTGGAAAAGTTAATTTTGGAAGAAAGAACTGTGAGTCTTTGGCATGAAGCCAGTTACAGTTTGGAAAGCAGAGGCTGAATTATGGAGGAAGTGGTTTTTCTTCTGGTTTTGGTTGGTTTTGGGTGGGATTTTTGTGTTTGTTTCTATTTTTTTTTTTTTTTAATTTTAATCTCCAATGTGTAGAGCTGGATCAGAACAGCTACTACTCAAAAACCTCCCTTTAAAGATGAACGGGAGGGTATACAGTCCTTTGGATGTTGACATCAGCTTCCCCTGCTAAGTTTCTACTTTGCAACCTCATCATAAAATTTCACACTGGGTTAAATTTTGGCGTGATTCGGACGAAGATGAGCCAGGAATTAATGAAGAGGAAGGTCAACAACATGATAACCAGAAGCTAATGCTGCTACTACTTGAAAAACTGGGGTAGGAGAAAAAGGAGAAAGCGAAATGGTATCAGCAGAAGATATTTGCTATTCTTCATTTCTTTATAGATCTATTCTTTTTAACTTCAGTTCTCCAAAGAGAGATTTTTATCACTCCTTATTATTAGCAACACTAGTTGCTTCTGTGATTTCCTTACAGTCTAGTTATCAAAAAACTTGTGAAGTTGTTGAATGTCGACTGCTACCTAGAGCCAAGTTTTGCTTATAAAGCCAGTTAGATGAAAATGCCAGATTCAAAGGCTGAATATAGAGGAACTTGTATAATTGTAAGTTGAGCTCATCCATAACAAATGTTAGTAGAGCAGATCTTTTGTTTCCCCAACCAACAGAGGCATTCACCTCTGTTAAGCTCAATATTGCTAAATCTCTTCTACAGCTGCATAGTAAAAAAAAAAAAAGCTCTTATAAAAAAATCCAGCAATGCTTTCCTTGGGAATATGCATTCATTACAGTGATTGCATAGCACTCTGACTGTGTGTCCTTTTGCTCTTTACTTGTTCTCCAAGGAGTTGAGATTAGTGTTAACACGACATCCCAGCTAGCTCAGCAGCTCGTCCCTTATTACAGGTTCTACTCTGCATCTGAGATGAGACTGCATGTCCTATTAAGCACTGGCCTTGTGATGTATGCTAGTAAAGTCATAATTTCTGTATTTATAAAACAAAGAACAAATTATCTTGTCCTGGAGTTCTCTCATAACAGGATTTTGCTGTACAAAATTCTAACTAGTTTCCTCCCTCCATCACTCTTCTCAAGTCTCACCTAAAAGGCCACTAAAGTGATTTGTTAAAGGGTTGTTAACAGCTGTTCCCTTCCTATGACTTTCCTCTTGTGGCTGTTGTGTGAAATAACTTTCTGTAAGAGAAAAGCAAATGAATCTTGATTATTTTTCAATGCATCCTCACTCATCATACGAGCCATCAGTGTTTATCATGTAGGCCCTACAATCACCAGTGATGACAAATGGAAAGACAATGAAGCCATCACCTAATTTAGAGGCCCTTTTACCTCTTTAGCTCAAGGAAAAATTACCTGGATGGAAATAGAGGGATTTTTCATTTTATACATATGACAGGCAACTGTAGCTGAAGTACAACAGAGCCTTGGGAAGGATATAAACATGGATTCTTTGTTTCCCCTCATGATGTTCTAACACTTATGTAAAAGTAATACAAGGTAACAAGTGAACATTTCTGCATACTCAGTGCTGAAGCAAAAGTGTGTGCACAGCTAGTGGTTTTCATCAGAATCTTAAATACTCAGTCTCTGCCTGTTCAGGTTGTTACAAACTGCTCTGTAAATGGTTGGGTTATGTGACCTCTGTACCATGGCTGGTTGCTTTTTTCCCCAACAGAATGTCTCTGTTATCATCAACATTCTTAAGAGTGTTTCCTGATTAGAGATCTAACATTGCCAGCTGTATCTTCCTGATAACCTCAGCATGCCCGGGGGTCACTGAACAAGTCGCATGCACATTTTACACAGCCACAGCTTACTAATAAAATTCATGTCTGTACAGCTTTTGGCAACATATTTTATTAATATATATTATTAATATATATTAGTATATATTAATATATTATTATTAATAATATACTAGTAGTGATCTCTTCAAGTTAGTGTTCAAAGGTAGCCGTAAGTACACATAGTGTGACCACAAAGGTAGGGGCTCTTCAAGATGTCCCTTGAGGAGATGTGGAAGAGAGAGAAGTAGTCTCCTACGGTGCCTGTCCACCGCCTGGTCTCTGAGAAAAGGTGTGCTGGAGAGGAAACTGAAGCCACCCCTCCTGTCAGTGACTTGCCATGTCCCACCACTATGTGAAAAGTCACCATCTGCATCTTCACCTCTAGCTCAGACACATCACATGGCTCCACAAATGCTAGCCTCTATAGTGACCAGAGGCCCCTTCTTTCCCCACCAGAGACCCAGCAGTCGTGTATTCATTTAACAGGGAGATCAGTGAGTGGTTTGTATGCTGGTGGCTCTCATGTGAGGGTTACTTTGCTTGGGACAGGGTACTGTGCCATAGCCAACTGTCTTCCCATTGCTATAGCAGAGATCTGAAGTGATGGTGGATCAGCTCCTGAACAGCTGCAATTTGCAGCATGGATTTTTCTGGTTTATAACCAAGATCTGTTACAGTTTTCAGGTGACAGGACAGGTTTGTAAGGGACAAGATGGGTTCAATGCACCAAATATATCCAACTTCAAGTTGTCTGATGAGACAAAAGGACATGAGCGGCTCACTAATCTTTCTCTCAGGCTTCTATGTCCATTAGGTTCCCTCCAGTCAGATGGAAGTGATTAAACTTTGGAAGACTCAAGTGATGTTGAAAAAAGAAGCAGTGCAGGAGCACTGCCCAGAGGAAAAATGATAGAAGCAGCCCTGGAATAAGAAGATGAAGAAAAAGAACTTTGCTTAGCTTGCTTTCTCTTTTCTGAGAGGCTTCAAGAACCTTCTTCAAGATTTACATCTACTGGACACATTATTCTTAACAGGAAAAGTGAAGGACCCACTCCAGGAACTAGGTCATGCGTTCCAGCTTCCTGGCAATAAATATTGGAAAAGGATCTGAGTGAAGGTATTAGTCAACAGAGGTGTGTTTTCTTCCTTAAAGCCAGGAAGTTCAGCCTATTTTTTTCTACTGCTCTGCTGTCATGGCTTAATCACAATCACTAACAAAGTACCACACAGCCACTGGCTCAGTCCCTCCCCCAGTGGCATGGAGAGAAGAATTAGAAAGAGGTGAAACCCATCAGCTTAAATAAGAACAGTTTTATAATTTAAGTAAAATATAATTAATAATAATCATCATAGTAGTTGTAATGGAGAGAAAAAGAGAGAGATGGAGGAATAAATCCAAAGAAAGACAAGTGATGCACAATACAATTACTCAGCACTCGGTGGCTGATGCCCAGCCTGTCCCCAGGAAGTGATCAGCCCCTCTTGCCCAACTCGCCCAGTTTATATACTGATGTTCTATGGTATGGAATATCCCTTTGGCCAGTTTGGATCAGCTGTCCTTAACCATGCTCCCTCTTTGCTGCTTCTGTATCTGCACACTGGCAGGGAGTATGGGAGCCTGAAAAGTCCTTGGCTTAGAGTACGCACTACTGAGCAACAAAGATCCAAAACACAGCACTAAAACTTAAATTAATTTTGGCCCAGCCAAACCCGGGATGCCCGCTCTTGTGATTTGAAGTATCATGACTTCTTCAGAAACACTGGGAGGTTGTCTTTCAATTTCACATGGCAGATCACAAACTTTATTATAAAATTTGTCTATTAAAATTGACAATTTCTTTTTTTTTTGTGTGTGAGTGTTTATTGATTATAATTTCTATTTTTTCCCTGTTCATTCCACTCTGACACAGCTGTGTCATTTGATCAATATCAACTTTCTAGTACCTAATCAACTTCTACAAGTTCAGATTTTATCAATTGGTTTTAATACGGTTATTTTCAAAGAAAAAAATATTTCAATAAATATTTTTAATACAAAACTAAACACTCTAAAACCAAATCCAAATTAATTTCAGCAATCCTGATCACCATGTAACCACAACAATTATTCTCAATTTTATCTAGGCTCTACACCTCTGCCCCATGTGCTTTTGCTCAGCCTAGAAGCCTCTTGAGCTTGTGTAGCTCTACAGTCCAGTTATATGGATGGGAGGGCTGCCAGTACCACTGCAAAGAAGACACTCAGCAGTGCAGTAGTCCTGTACCAGAGCTACAGAGCAAATAAGAATATTAGCGGATCTCTCACAACTCTCTCTTTTCAGTATTGTGGAGTTATGCATTAAAGCAGTGTTAGTCTGCACGGGTTCTGTTTGAAAAAACTGAAGTCAGAAGAAAACACACAGAAAATCAGGTTTTAAAAGAGGAAGCTTTTAGAAGAAGATACATTTCTCTAAACAAAGCCCAAGATAAGATGCCCTGTATCTGCAAATAAATAGGAGTTAAAAATAACCTACCAGAAGTAAACCCATTCTTGGCAATAAACCTCTTCTAGGTCATATCGTAAAGTTATATCAAGTTTACTTTAATAAGGCATAAAAAGCCATTTTCAAGGTCAATAGCATCTTGTTGAATAGGAACTACTAGGACCCTTGATTGATGCCTACTGGTAGTTGGCAATATGATGTGAGATGAAGGAATTCATAGTACCCATGGGAAATTTTAAAACAGTGTCAGCTTTCTCAGAAATTACATAGTATGCTTGTAGAAAAGTTAGAGGAGCAAACCTCTAAATCAATTACCCCTACTGACCCCTGCAGCCAAACCAAGCCCATCAGAGGATCTTTGAAAAAAACCCAACCAGCCAACGAATCTTCTGGCTCTACCTGTTGATTTATTATAAACCAACCTGTTTGGATCCTTTGAAAATCCTAGATACATCATGCCTGTGACATTGCTCACATGAGTAGGAAAAAGTCTCCTGTCTCCAGGATCTTTATGGAGTACTTACATGAGTAAGAACACATATTATTTTAAAAACTAACAACCTCATGGTGGGGTAGATGTAAACAAGGAGGGTGAAAGGAGAGTTATGACAAACAGGAGATGGGCATGAATCACTGAAAGTCATGTGATGGAAATTCAGATGGCATAAGAAAGAATTTGAAGCTTCCAGAAGAGGAAAGCAAAGAATGCTTATCATCATTTTCAGATTTCAAAGTAATTCATCAACATTTCCCTCTCCTCTGCTGTTTTTGAAGCAATCAATCCTTGCCAAGAACAAGTGGAGTGGCCCTCTCCTTAAAAAGTCATGATGGTAGCTGAGATCAGCTGTGGCTTCTTCCTAAAAAAGTTGCTAGTTTTCATCCCTGAACTGAGCAAAGTCTGAGGAAGTTCTTGGTTATAGAATACATTATTTTCACAGTACAGGTAGTTAATTCATATCCACTGCTCTGCTCAAGGGCTGGCTGTTAGTTCTAGAATCTATACAGCTTTGTGTGGAGTCTAGAACGGAGGTGACATGCTGTTTTGCATAATTCAAAAATCTCTGTATTTTTTTTTGTCCTAAATTTCAGGTCTTGGAATAATGTGATTGAGAGCATACCTCCTTTTTTTTTTTTTCTTTTCTCAATTACAACTCTTCATTGTCATGGTTTCAGGGAAATAGTTACAAACAGGAACCGTGAATGTTAAGTACAGAATCTGGCAAGATAAAGTACATGATTTTAATAAACTACTGTAGATTTTTAATAATCCAGTATTATTTGGTGCTCAGTGTGAGGCTTGTCCTGAGCAGCTCACTCTGGCTGACCTTGTTTCAAATGGGGATTGACTAGATGATTTCAAGAGATGCCTTCTGACTTCAATGATTCTGTGATTCTGTGTTTGCAATGCCAGACTCTTCATTATGATTGTAAAAGGGTTCATCTTATAAACAGTAAAAAAGACTTATTGTTTTCTGTTGCTATGTGCCAGTCATTTCCCAAATGTTTCTCCCCGTAGTAGTGAGTGTGTGAGTGCAATACCCTCACATACAAACACAAAAACAGATGGTGCTTGCTCTTATCTACTCTGTATGAATAATGACTTGGGTACGATAAAAAGTAGAACTGGAATTTCTTTTAAATACCTGTGTCAGAATGATAATTTGAGCCCATATGAAGATGACATTTCATTAATTGTGTTAAGTCAGAGACAAAGATGAAAAGTGTGAATGTGCCAATCTCATAATTCTCTCAAAAGCATTTATTATGCACCTTTGATACATCATATCTCCACCAAGGAGGTAGGGAGATCTGAGAAATAAGCCTTCATATGCAGCCCCCCATCCTCCACAGTGATCACAGTGATCATGCCGGTCTGTGGATGTGTGAGAGTGGCGCTATTTCAGAAAACTCTTAGGACACGCTGGCGCCATCCCCAAGCAGCCATGTGCAAACATGTCTTGAGTACATCGCCTGTACAGCCTGAGCATTGTGAATCTGAAACACAGCAAGACATCAGCAGAATCAATTGCACATTGCGTTCTATGGAAAAGATAAATCATAGAGTACTACTTGCATTAAGGTAAGCCATCACACCTTGCCATTTTTTTCAAAAGATATCTTTCATGGTGTCTATTAAGTTGCTGAAGCCAGTGCCTTCAGAGCTCTAGTGAAACTGTAAACAGTAGGCCAACATGTACCACTAGTTTTAGGGCAGCTCTTTCCAGCATTTACTTTCTGCTCTGAGCACTGTAGATCTAAGGAGAGTAGTCTACCTGCCTTTTATTAGTCAGATTTCATGCATTTTTACCAGGAAGACTCAAAATCTCTTTTTAAAGATAAAAACATGGAGAATTGTTTTGAATGCAAATACCTCTACGAAGCATGCTTGAGACTGTAATGTACTTTTGGAGGACAGTGGAAAAGAAATGTTATTCATAGACAATTTCTTTAAAAAGTTTTCTTTCATTAAAAGCTGTTACAATATATTCAATGTACTGACTGCCTAGCAAAGAAATCCTGCAGGAGAGAGAACAATAAATCCAATTACCAAAGACTTGGAGTTCAAAATCTGTAAGTATCATACCAAAAGCCAAGTTCCTACACAATATTATGAGAGAAGAGAATACATTAATTGAAGTTGTTTTCACTCTCTTTTTATAGAAATCCTAGGCTATTACAAAATTAGTCCTATTCGTAAAACAACTGAGTGTCGAGGGCACACCAATGAATCATCACTCTGCCAGAACCACAAACCTCAGGAATGGATGGCTTGCAGGGAGGGGGAAGCAGCAGTCATGAAGCTGTGAAGATTATTTTGCACTTGCTGATCATCTGTAATGGATGCATTTTACCCCTTCTCCCATTCAAAATGAAGGATGTTATTTCAAATTCTCAAGTTCAACTAAATAACACCACAGAAGGAAAGGTCACAATCTAAGAACAAATGTCAACATCTATCAGCATTTTCACTAGCAGTTATCTTTATCTGAAATGCTACCCAAACTGTTTCACGCAGCTGCTTGCACTAATAATTACTTATGTCCTTGCTGTGTAAATGTAAATGCTTATTGAAGCTGGCCACAAAAACCATATGTCTATGGCTAAACAAAACAGCCCTTGGTTTATGGACTGTTTGCAAATGAATGTGTATCTGAGACATCAAGACTAACATTTCCTTGATGTATTACACAGTGCATTGCAGAGCTTCAACATGGAGAGCATGCAAAACTGACTTAGTTGGTACCTCAGCAGCAAGTCTGTGGCTGGAAATGCTACTTCTCTGAGCCTTCCAATAAACTTTTCTTATTTAGCATCTGGAGCAGCATCAACTTTATCTGGCTCTTCCAATACAAATCCAGCAATGTGAATGCAGTGATGTCTTTGAAAACCAGCATCTATCAAATGGTAGGTTGTTTTACTTGACATCTATCTGTATGGAAACTTTTGCACAATGACATCTTCCTAATTTTCCACTCATCTAGTGGGAGTGTTCATGCATTATCATTTTACTGAAAAACAGAGCAGTTATTCTAGCTGCAAGGATAATCTTGTTCTCTAAACTGCTTAAACTCTTTTAGCATGTCCTTTCGCCTTGGGAAAACAAAGTAGCGTAAATTAACAAGGATCACAACATTAAACAGAACAACAATAACGTTTGTCTCTTGTACAGTCATATTAATCAAGTCCTAATAATGCACTTGTAGTAAATATTTACCAAATGCTTTCTCTTGTGTTTTGGGAACACATTCTAATTGCTGATACAAGCCAGGAAGGATGTCAGTGGCCTTCTTGGTCATCTGGGCACACTGCTGGCTCATATCCAGCCAGCTGTCAACATACATACACAGGTCCTTTTCTGCTGGGCAGCTTTCCAGCCACTCTGCCCCCAGCCTGTAGCACTGCCTGGGCTTTTTGTGACCCAGGTGAAGGACCCAGCACTTTGCCTTGTTGGACCTCACTCCATTGGCCTTGACCCATCAACCCCAGATCCCTCTGCAGAGCCTTCATACACTCCTGCAGATTCAACACTCCAGCTCAACTTGGTGTCATCTGCAAATTGACTGAGGATGCACTCGATCCCCTCATTCAGATCATTGATGAAGATATGAGACAGGACTGGCCCCAACACTGAGCCCTGGGGAACACCACTGGTGACTGTCCACCAGCTGGATGGAGCTCCATTCACCACCACTCTCTGGGCCCAGCCATCCAGCCAGTTTTTGCGAAGTGAATAGTGGACATGTCCAAGCCATATCAGTTTCTCCAGGAGAATCCGGTGGGAAATGATGTGAAAAGTTTTACTAATTTCCAGGCAAACAACATCCACAGTGTTTCCTTCATCCAGTGAGTCACTCTGTCATAGCGGGAGATCCGGTTGGTCAAACAGGACCTGCCTTTCCTAAGCCCATGCTGGCTGGGCCTCATCCCTGGTTGCCCTGTGTGTGCTCATGATGGCACTCAAAATGATCTGCTCCATGACCTTTCCCGGCATCGAGGTCAGGCTGATAGGCCTGTAGCTCCCTGAATCCTCCTTCTGACCCTTCTTGTAGATGGGTTCACACTTGCTAAGGTCCAGTCAACTGGGACCTCCCTGGTGCATCAGGACTACTGGTAAATGATGGAAAGTGGCTCAGTGAGCTCTTGCAGCAGCTCTCTCAGTACCCTGCATCCAGGTGGTGACAACACAGACAATGAGGAACAACAGATATATCATGTCTTACTACTCCAGAATGATTTTGGAAGCATCACAGAAGCGGCATATGGAAAAAGATGAAAGATAAGAAAGTAAGTATACTTTTTCCTCTGCTTTCTTCCTTAACTAGTTAGCAAATGACATCCATTTTATTTTCTTTAGAATGAATTTTCTGCACAGGAATCGATATTAAGTCTAAAAGAAGGTAGCTACATTCTAACTGTAAAAATCTCTTTTTCAGGGCAGGCAGGAAGTGGGATGATTTCCAGACATCTGTGAGTCATAGCATGCAAACAGAAGACAGATGGGCATACTTACTTGGCAGAACTTTTTTATAATTCGGTGTAAGTTAGCTTTTTCCTTAATTATATTGACGTGAGGTGAAAAGGATAACAGGTCCTAGGATGTTTGACTTGGATTTGCCCTGCTTTGTACAACTGTAACAGACAAATATTTCAGGATCCCGGAGGTTAGGACCAGATATAGCCAGAGATTTAAATAAACTCATGTTCAGGACTCCATTTCTATGAATCACATTTACAAAACATTTCATTGAAAAGGGGACTAGAAAAGCTTGGACTCAGTGCTGTTAGTACTAAAAATACGCTAAAACCCTGTCTGTCATTGTAGCTTTAAAATATATTTTTAGTACTGTGTTTCACTAGCCTCAACAGTATCAACCCACTGGAAAGCCATGCATGCATGTAAGAGCTGGAGGCCCAGGAATAAGGTTTAAATATTATGATTTTCCATGAGCTGAAAGTATCTGACCAGTTCAACTGCAGTGGAAATGGGTTGCTATTGCCTAACCTCCCCCAAGCACCAAGTTTTTGGCTTGCAAATGCTCCCAAGGACCTAGGCTGTTACTTAATATCCTATTATCTAAGAGCAGTATTTTTGTATTCTGCTCAGTGTGCTGCATGCTCCTCCCAGAAATACAAAACTTGCTTAGCTCCAGTTTGAGAGAAAAAAGGCTGGAATGTACAATAAAAAGTCCACTGGGCAACAGATCCCCTTCCGCTCTGCAAGTCCACACCTAGACACAGATGTTTCAAGATTTTCTTCAAAATCCAATATCTAAGATGAAAAAACCCGAACAAACAACAAAGCCAAACTACCTATGATTTTTCTGTGCTATCAGGGGGTAATAAATTCATTTTGTTATCTGGATGATGTCTGGGAACAATGGAGATAGGAAACCTCTGGACTGCAGCTGTGCTGATCTTCAGCTTTCTTCAGAGACCATCTATTGCAGCAGGACTAGAGATTTAAACAGTCAAGATTTTTCACAAATCATAGGTGCTGTAGGAGTTAAGAGTTTTACCATACATAAATACTACAGAAGAGAAACAAATAATACCTGCACCTTGGCAAGACTTTCTGGGCTAGGCGTATTTATTTGGACTTTGCTGAGTGTGCAGTCTTAAATGGATGGCCCATGAATTCCTGTTATCTTTTTAGCCTCTATGAATAAATAAATCCCAACCTATGAAAAGATTAGCAGTGTAGTCTCATCATTGATAAATCACAATCCAGTCAATCAGTGTAGTTCTCCAGGTTTCTGCTGGTTAAAAGGCTCTCAAAGACTTAACTGATAGAAATTTAAAGTCTCACAGTTTCACAATGGAGCAAATCTCCTTCTGAGGGTATGGTAAGATAAACTGTAGTGCTTGGTATGGTCCCATGCAGCAGACATTTAGTCAGTACCAGCTAGGACTCAGAAGACAGTCACTCTTAACTGAGGTTTTCAGGTTTTTCTCTGAAGTATTTTACCAAATCCAGAGCATGCGGAATTCCTGTGACAAGTTAGGTCCTCCACCTTGTCAGTAGCACATATATCCAAAGCTGCTGTATTGCTGAGTGAAGCTCTCTGGAGGAAGGGAAGAAAATTCAATCTTTGTTCAGCCAGAAAGTTCAGACCCCTCCACAGATGCAGCTGGGGGCTGTGCACTGCCTTGCACAGCTGCATCTGGCCTAAACAGGCAGCCAGGATCTGCCAGTGCAGCAGGACCGCAGAAAATACCGATGACTAACACTTGCCACTCACACCCTTGCATTACTTCCAGTTTAACTTAGACAAGACTGCCCTTTTGTGATATTTTGTCTTGCCATACTCTCAATCACTTCCAGAGGGTAATGTATCTGACATGTTGATTTTTGTTATTTAGCATTTGATCTTTTGACTGAAGTCAGCAGTTGGTCCCCAGCAGGCAGTTTTAGGACAGCTGAAGTGCTGTCTTAGCAATCACAGATGAGCTGGTTATATCACACAAAAGCCTTCTTGTGTCATGACTAATTTCAGATCCTCCCTGTTTCTTATGCAGATTCCAGCCTTGTTCCCTCATGCACAGAGAATTAAATTCTATGCTTGCATTTCTTCTGGCTTCTCCTCTGGGGCACAAACTTATTCAGAACAATCAGACAAGCTCAGGAGGCAATAGAAAGACATGACCAACAGCACTTGCTACCCACCCTGCAGGACTCCTTTGCATTTTGGTGCATGACTGTCCCTAGCACTGTAGGACTACAGGACCCAACTTCTTCATATAACTGCACCCTAGGTCAATGGCCCTCTTTTTTTTTTTTCCATTTTCCACGAAAAGTGTCCTGCTAGGGCAAACTCTAGATTGCACTTTCCTGCCCACACTGAAATTTTACCTTTCTGTGTTTTCCTGCATGTTCTGGCTTAGGTAGAGAAGCAACACCTACGTCAGGTGAGTGAGTATTTCTACAGACCTGTTATCTACAGCTGTCCTGACTAACATCTGCTGAAGGATATCCATCTTCACAAGTGCAGCAGGGGTTGTTACAGAATTTTGTCTGGCCTTTGCACCGCTGTAGCCTCATACATGCAAATGCCTGATACTGGTTAGAAAAATCTAAGAGGAGGTAAAGGGGAAGTACAATTGCCTGCTCTATTTATAAGTTTATTTATTCTCTAAATTAAATTAATGTACACATGGGTGTCCTGTTCCCAGGAAGCCATACCCATAATGAAACAAAATACAAATATGAATAATTAATCAACTTTATTGTGTCCAATTTGGGGCAAAACAACGCTACAAAAAGGAAATAAACAAATACATAGACCCTACTGAAACGAAGATTTCATTTCTAGTTTAATTCTGATGGGATAGCTATCTTGCAGCTTCTGCTGTTCTGAGTAAATCTGACAAATTTCTTCACTCACAGACTACTGCTTTCAGAAGTAAAACTTATTTTGGTTACAGCTCATTACTCACATGTTTCTTTAAATATTTTATGAAAGTGACATCAGGTGTGTCAAAAGGCACTCCTTATGACTGCTTCTGCAATTACAAAGCAAATCTCCTAGATACTATTTTCTCTTTACATGGGTAGATGAACTCCTTATATAATAAACATGCCTTCAATTTCTGAGCATCTGTGACTATATTTACCTCAAAGGACGGACATACTCCACAGCAGGACCATAACATATTCTGCTTCCCAGTCACGCTGATTATGGGATCTCCTGAAAAACCCTGCAACTATCTCCCATGCTTAACTTTTCAGGAGAGATGTATATCTGGGTCTTCACCTTACTCAATACAGAAATAGTGCAAAGTGGCACATCTGAAGCCAAGGGCTGGGAATCACTCCCAGCTTCCCCTGAGAGAAATGCAGCTTGTCCAAGTGTTGATGGAATTTTTTGATCTGTTTGAGAAGAAAGGGCATGTTTTCATGACAATTCAGGTATCTTTCCGTTGTATCTCTCTATGTCCCTGCTTTCCCAAAGACAGACAGCAAGAATAACAACATATAGCCTTCTAATTTGAAGAAATTAATACCGCTTTTTCCAGGAACACTGGAGTAAAATCTTTTGCACTCCATCCATTACATATTAAACAGTAAGGGAAAAAACTGCTGAAGAGCTGCAATGTTCTTTGCCAGTGCCTTCCCTGGACTATTTTCAGTTTTATCCTGTTGCCATTGCTCTAAGTTTCCTCAGATTGCAGCTCCATAACATAGCACCACTGCCAGTGATCTCTTCCAGTTCCCCATTTCTAAAGAAGAACAAAAGGCAGGTGACACGTCAGCTTTTCTTCTCAATGCAACACAAGGGCTGGCTTCCTTCTCCAGAACCTCAAGGACCAAGCACCATGCCCAAATCTCTCAGAGCCTTCTTCTAGTGGGCTCTGAAATCCAAATAAAAGCTGACATTGAATTCTTCTTCCTGATTTTCCTCTTGACAGCAGAGGCTAACTTCACTCAGCCAATAGCAGGAACACTCCCTCAGCCCTATCCTCATCTGAGATGTATTTAAGCAATCAGTCAGCTGCTTTGAAGAGCTACACAACATTAAAAGCAAAGAAAATATTATAAATTCTATGCTATACCTACAGAAATAATTAGAGAAGCATAATCAACATAAAAAATCACACTGAATATGATGTGTTTGAGTCATGTACTAGAGAAAGCAAAATCAAAATTATAGATATTCTAGCACAGAATTTATAAGGGAGATACAGAAACAATCCAGCCAAGCACTGTGGGACTTGCCTTCGAGCTGAAGATCTGAAAATGTTCGGTCTTTAAACTAAATATTTTGTGACCAACTGTTATTTGGGACCAGCTTTGTTAGTAAGATTCACAACAATTTAAGAAGAAAGGTGCAATAGCCTGAGGCTGGAATTCAGTAATTTCTTTCCTACAGTTCCTTTTTCATACTGCATTTAGTCAAAAGATTACAAGTCCAGTGCAGGGAGGAAAAAAAAAAGCACAAAAAATTTTCAGCTTCAGTTGCTTACAGCACAAACTATGCTGACCTTTTCCAGACAATTACATAAACCAGCAATGATAAGCAGTAGGGATCCCTATTAAAATACAACCCACAGCTTTTGTATGTGTGCATGCCTTCTTTTTGACCCACGGTTACTGGCTACACAAAAGAAGATTTTATGAAGAAAAACAACAGATATGACAAATTCCAACAGAAATCAACTTCCAAATATGAGCAGCAAGCATAATCACAGCTGAATCCAGCATTTGCTTAATTCACCAGGGATGGTCTGAGGCATTTTTTATCCTTTATATTCAACTCAAACTAGGCATGTCAGTAAAACCCCATTCATCTGTTTCATGAGTCATAAGCATCTTTGTTCTGTGTGCTTTGCTGACTGTTTCCTCTCTCTGAGGGTGGAGAATGTGCTTGGTATAAAGTTTCAACTCGTGTGTAAGTTCTCTCTGGCAGGGTGCATGTGCCAACCCAAAAGACTGTTTTCCTTTAGCACATACTGCTGCAGCTGAAATTAGTTGAAAAATCTCAAGCAGGAAATCCCTTAATGTGAACTACAGAGTTGTGCTTCCTATGGATCTTGTTGCTCATTCATTGTGCCCACTGGAACTCCCATTCCTTTTTTCCCAGTGTTTGCAAAGAAACGGAAATAACTGAGCAGGCCTTTGGTTGCTTGCATTTTAACATAAAGTGAAGGCAGTTGTATCTAACAAAGAAAGTAACTAAATCTAGCATCAACGTTGCCTCGTTGGATCACCAGTACAGTGATTGTGGTTAGGAAATAAGTCGTGGTGGGTTTTCGTTCACAGAAAGCACCTTTCTATGGAAAAAGACCAGCAACCTTTCCTGCAGTTTGGAGGAGATCAGGTATCAATTCATGGCTACTCCTCTCAACTTTTCCAGCAAGAGCAGGCATTTCTCAGACATTCCCCAAATAGTGTTTGAGGATGGCAGCATAAATGAATGATCCTTTTTTCTTGAAAAGAAGCTCAAAAACACAATCAGTAAAGCACTCATAGCAACATAAAAATGCATCTTCCTCTCAGTGCAGAAAAAAAAAAAAGTCCAACTTAAGCTTCTCAAGCAACATACTTCTAAGGAATAGTTAATTATTTTCTTCCACTCTTCCATTCTCTACTAAGGAATGTTTCTGAGCTCTAAAATAGCTAAACACAAAATGAATGCTGTTGAAATAATGAAGGGTCTGCAAGCCAGATGCCTGAGAATTTGATCAAGTGATCAAGTATTGATTTTTACCTTCCGATATGATAAACTAGAACACTTGAAAAAGGATAAAAAGTAAAAACTTAAGTGATGTAAACTTAATCTAAGTAAACTTAAACAGTATTAGATTTTGTTTCTATAGCGAGTTAGTTGTGTGTATCAATCTCATCTTTTATACTTGTAAAATCCTTTCTATCGTACAAATGCTTCACTGAAGAAATGCTGAATGCAGGGAAGAAGACAATATATAGTATATTGTGAATTACACTGGTAATTAAACATACTTGGGAACTCACAGGAAACTTAAAGAGTTGTATAAAAAATTAAAAGTTATATAAATTATTATTTGTAAATAAAGGCGAAGAGGCATGTGCAAGAACAGCATAAACTTGACATTCAGCTGTTGCCAAAACTGGTGTGCTGAGCTGATGTTTTTCTTAAATCCCATTGTGTTGAGTTTAAAAAGCTCAGTGCAAAAGCACTGGGTGAGAACAGAACTTGTCAGGTCGGATGCACGTTTGTCCATTGCTTCACCCTCTTAACGCATCCTCTCATGCACAGCATTACTTCTGCAGCAGAAAATTCATTACTGTAAGACAAATAGATAAGCAAATCTTGATTTTCCTTCTCATTAGCCAGTTTTAAGATGTGAACAATAAGGCCAGTGAGTAGACTTAATGCAGCAGAGAAAAATGCTGTGAACCTGAAGATGTTTTAAAATATTTTCAGCTGTACATAAGACAGTAAAGAAGAGATTCTTCTACCTCCTCCTCAGTGCTGTCTTCAGAAAGTGGGCCAGGAAGCTATTGTAGAAAATGGCTGACAGAGCAGGGAGGAGACCTTTGTACAAAGTTAAGCCTCTGGAAATCAATGGGTTGTTGTTGCTATGTCAGAGAAACAAAATGTTGTAAACATCTGCTTTTTCTGACAATATCAGTTTTGCGATGCCAAATCCCCCCAGCACCAGAATGTAACACAGCTGAGGCTCAGTGTGCTGCATGCTCCTGCTCATAGCCTCTGCAAAGATGTTGCAATAAAGCTTTGGTCAGTTTTTCAGCTGTGCTAATTTCAGCTGTGCAGGCTGAAACGTATCCTTCCTGGTTCCGTAACCAGGAAGATAGAAATTATGTTTATGCTACCTGTGGTTTGTTCAAGTGATCCAATGCATCTGCATTGGCTGTATCCAAGGACTGCACCAGGCACATTTTATCTTGTTAAAAAAATCAGAGCTAAATTTTGGAAGTTTCAAGGGTGTCAGTCCACATGTAGCGCTATGGAAAGAAATTAGAAGAGATTCTGGTGTTTCAAGATCACAAACCAGGAACAGAAATAGAAGTCTCAATTTGTAATCTCCCTATCTGCATCACTAAACAATCACTTCACCGTCATTGCTCAAAATGTGGAAAGTCCTCTTTGAACCTTTATACAAACCAAAAATAATTTTGTACATTCTGTTCTCTAATACAGCAGTGGAGGTCTGTAGGACTGGGGTACTTTAATTCTAAAAAGACAGTTCATTCCCCATAATCACATTGCCTCACAGAATATTCACAAAGAGAGGATAAGGGCACCTTTCTCTACCATTCTGCAATGTTCATCTAAACCATACGCCACAGCTGTCCCCAGTGTGCCATTACATGATAGTCTCCTATGGGAACCCATGCTAACAGGATGCATATGGAGGGAAGGGACGGAGGTGGTAAAAATATATATTTGGCACACAGAGCACAGATGTGAGCACACAGTTCATACTAATGAGCAGGAAGAAAGTAATTATAGCCTTCTGTAGTATTTTGCACCTTTAAAAAGATTATCCCTGGCACATACATCAGCAGATGCTAACTAGAACTGAGGACCATCTATAATAGAATATATAATTATGGTAGAAATGCCCTTTACAGATCCATAAACTTTACTGCCCTTCTGAAATATAAGATATGATGAACTGATGTGTTCCACTTTCTTATCGGGTTTTGAAGTACTGAAGTCTGTCACTACACTCAGCACAGTGCAGGCTGAAGCATAACAAACCATCCCAGTCATGAGGGTTTGGCAACAAATGAGATGCAACGTAGTCAGTAGCAATGCAAGACCTCATCAATACACATTTGTGCTTTTGATCCCTCCTCCACATCTGATATCACTATGTACTTTTGGCTTCTCTTAAATCTTGGCAAGCATATAGCTTCAGATTCTACATTAGAAGGCTGCAGGGGAAGGGTCTGCTGTTAATCTCTCTCTCAACACGTTCTCCTCTCTGACTTCATAGCACCAGACATAGCTGGGGGTGCTTAACATTAAAGCTGTGGTGAATTCCTTTGCTGGCTCTTGTCTAGTGCTTTCAGCAGACAGCAAGGGCAAGTCTAATTGAATTTTCCTATTACCCAGATGCAGAAGGAGACAAGGCAACAAAATGGAACAGTATATGGGGAAAAGGAGGCAAAGCAATGATAAGAATAGCAAAGAATAATAACTGAGATTTTTAAACCTGGCAATAACAAGCCCTGTAAGTGAAAATCTGGCTCTATCAGGATCAGTAAGACGTCACTCCAATTCCCCATTCCACTCCTGGAAAAAAAAGGCAAGAGGATTTGCTGTCCTTTGTTTAAGCTTTCTGATAGCACTCTGGGCACTTAGGAAAACAGCAGCGTAAAAATAAATGAGTCACAAAAATGGATGTGGGAATGACAAATACATGAGCTATTTTTCTCAAGTGACACTTGCTTTCCACGTTTCTTAAATTCTGTGGAGAAGTTACTCACAGCTAGTGTTCCCAAGGCGGGAACAGTTATGCTAGCTTGTTTTATGAACTCAGATTTTATGTGTTCAAATGGAAAATGCTGTATTGTTTGACTTAATGGCTCTTCTTAAATTACACAGGCAGAAAAGGGGGTGTTCCAGCTGTGTGGTTTGTATTTTGCATACATACCATTTTGCCATTTTGCCTTGTATTTATCTTTCCTTTTTTTTAAATTTTGCAGTGCACTAAAATTTAGACAATCAAGAACATTATAATTTTACTTTAGAAAGCTGCACTTTCTTTTTTTCTTTAGATAATAAGAGGAAAATATTATAAAAATACAGTTGTGAATATTCTTGATCAGAATTAAAGTGTAGATCTGCCTCCCCAGGTCCCAGCATTAGCAGCAAAATCACATAAAAATATGTATATTTTTATCCATAAGGCATCCTTTAAGGGAAAAATAAAAGAGAACTTGAATTATTTAGGCTTACTAAGTGTCTTTCTCATATATATGCTTTTTTTTTTTTTTTTTGCATGCAAAGAGAGAAAGGCAGAGGTGAAAAGGAAGCAAATAATTAGTAGAGAATTGGAGGAAAAACTACTGCCCTCTGTAGTATGGAGAACACCCCCAACCTACAGTTTTACTCTTCACCTTCAACTAAATTTAAACCACTAGTTTCAAAAAAAAAAAAAAAAAAAAAGTTGAAATATGAATCAACTGATTAATTTGGGAAATATATTATCGCTCCTTGCACATTGAATCATGTAACAATTTTAACTGCTTTTGATTTCTTCTCAGCTGGACCACAATATCAATATCAGCAACTCCTCAACTCTCTACTTTCTCCGCCCAGACAAATAGCTAGGCTTCCCTATCATTACACCCTTCTTTCCACCACTGTGATACAGATCGTAAGGGAAAGGATACCAACAGCCCTCCTCTGAGAGCCAAACTCAGAAAATCAACTTATTTTCACCAACAAAGCGCACAAGAAAAGCCATGTATTTCAGTGTCATGGACTGAAAGCTGTTTGGCGAGGAGGGAACCTCATGAGCTGGCTGATCGGCACCATGGAGCACAAAGACACAGACTGTCATCTGCTCCTAAAGAGACAACGAGATAAACCACAAGAAAGATCCTAAAGCAGGAAATACACTCCAATGCTGAAAATGATTTTTTAAAGGAGAATTTTAACGTTTTCAAAGGGAAATAAGAATTATGGTTTCCTAGCCATCTTTTCAAGCATCAACCCCATTAGGGGGACATTTGGCTATTTGAATTAATTTGCTCCTCAGACCATGCCTGACTAGCAATGTGTTTAGTTCTCTTGTGAGTGACATCACATAGATTCTGGGTGTTCCCATATTTAAAGCACTTCAAGTTTCTCACAGCCGTGATTTTGCATTCATGTTTATAACTATGTCTTTTCTAGAACAGTGTCCTCCTGTCTTTGTGAACAAGCACCAAACTGAGCATCTTTCCCAACACATGCATGACTTGAGTTTCTTTTGGTCACTGAGTCCATAGCCAGGCTATGCAATGACAAAGACCACTGTCTTTCAAGCTGTGCTAGGGCTTGAAGCATAAATTTAAAAGCTTTAATCGCAGAATGATTTAGATTCGAAGGGATGCTAAAGATCATCCAGTTCCAGCCCCTTGCCATGGTCAGGGGTACCTTCTGCTAGATCAGGTTCCCCTAGACTACCCCTTGTCCTCTCACTACACTCCCAGATAAAGAGTTCCTCCCCCTCTTTCCTATATCCCCTTTAAGGCTAAAGACAACAACGGTACACTTCATAACATACTGGAGCAGCTGCAACACGGGACTAAAATAGTTTATTCCTGTCAGGCTGTAGATGGCTGAAGTTGCCAACAGCATTTGCCACAGCATCTTAATGAAGGAGATACAAGCAAGGAATACAGAGATATTTCTGTTTTATCAGTGGAGCTCAAAAGATTTTGCCCTGATGTGATGCATCTTGCTTGCATATACAAAAGTCATTATGAACAAAATGCCTTCACAAATGGCTGCTAAATTCTTGCCATGTTTGTCAGATCCGCTGGCCTCTTTCAAGAATCCAGCTACACCCTCACTGTGTTTACGAAACTGACCAGTCACATAATCCATCCTACATAACAGAGGTGGAGATACAGAAGACAACAAACCATAGAAGAATAACTAGCTTTCATTAAATCTTAGCTTTCTTCCCTGTTCTAAATCAGTTTTTTCTAATGTGAGCCATCAGCACAGCACATAACCTGAGATTACCTCAATGGAAATTCCTACATTCTGGTCATCTGAGAGTTCATGTGGTTGGTATCAAACTAACAGCCCCTCAAAGGCCACTGGTCCAGCTCAGAGCCTGGTGCAGGTGGCCTTGTGGCCCACACTGCAGGAGGCTTCAGTTGCATGGATCAGAGGCCATGCAGGACAGCAAGCCCTAACAAGGTCTGGTTACACAGTGCCGCATCCCTGAGGCAGGAAGAAGTGGAACACAGGCAGTGACATGTATGACTGCTTCCTTCCATTCTTACAGGAAAGATGTTTTAGGAAACTTGATTCTGAAACAAGACATGCAGACTTGAGCTTGAAAGGAACATTTTCAAGAATAAGGAAACCTTCTCCCTTTTCTTACTGTCTAGACAATGTCAGTATTAGGAATACCACAAACATTGCTCTGTTACTGAATACGAAGGCATTCCGACTCTGTTTCACTTCTTGTGAATATAACAGTTTATAACAGTGAGCTATTTTTCCTTTGAGGAGAAAATGCAAATGGGAAGAAAAACCTTAAATAGGAAATGTTTAGATAATATGGCAAATGGCAACAGTACCTGAACAACTAAAACATTTACTCACATGTTCCTGTTTTATAGAATAAAAGACCTCTGATATACATCAGGAGTGCCAAAATCACATTCACTTAGACTTGGAAGGATGCAGCTCAATCAATGAATGTGACACTTACCTGTTCAAGAACCGCTTTAGTCAGTTTTCTCTTTCCTTTCTCTCTGAAGAGCAGAGACAAGCAGAACTTAGCATCAGGAGAAATAACATACAAAACCAGCACACAGTTATCATCTTAAAATTTAATTATTTTGTTCTTGAAACAAAAAGAAATAAAAAATTGGACATCAGAGGTCCAAAGGAACAAACATTTCATTACTAAAAATGTCACTTTGCCAAAAAGAAAGAAAGGTATTCCAGATTTTCTTTTTAGTAAGTCAAATATTTACATTAAAATAAAAATGATTTGAAATATTCAAAACAAAGTTGCATGGTAAAATGCAGAGATAGAAGAAACAGGTTTCACAAGATATGTAGTGAACCACGAAACGTGAATGTCAGCAGTTAAATACAAAGACAAGTTTATACAATAAGCATAAAATTGAAATATTATTAGAGGAATCAAGAGCTCCTATCAGCAAAAGTCCTAGTTTACTTTTCTTGGAAAAACTTATACCATAGCCTGCCTTAAAAGGTTTTACCTTAAAAAAAAAAAACCAAACAATCTTTTCACTATTATTTTCTAAGCCTATGTAGAGGTCTATACCATATAATGCTACAACAAGACTGCTTTCAGCATTTATACTAGACTACATATTTCTAGCTCATACTATTATGAAGAAAAACTGCCATAAATGTCTCTCCAGACACCAAAAAGCTCAACTTACTAGAATTCAGTGAAGATACTATAGTCTAACAAAACAGGAGTTAAAGAAAAAACATGTTAAGGGTTGTTGCCATGGGGTTTATTTTTTTGAAAGGCATTGTGCATGAAAAATAATATCTGTTTCAGATAAAATACAATATTGGTAAAAAAATCCTTTTAAGAGATATAAGTTATTTCATTAATCAATAAACTGCATTTTCTCTTATGGAACTAATCTTTGATGGCATCCATGTTATAACATTACTTTATAAACAACTTTTTGCCTAATGTCACTTTAAATGCAGGTCAGTATGCAGAAAAATTATCTATAAAATCATATTTCTTTTTATGAACTATTATGAAAGAAAAGTGTAATAGACTTTGGACATAGAAAGGTATTTGGACAGTTAATGAAAGATAAAAACCAACAAAACAAAGTACAAAATTATGTGGGGAGAATCTGAAAAGGAAAGAATACTCAGCTGGTATTTACAGCAGGAGAAATGGGCTGAGTTTTAAAGGACATGGGCTCTCAGCTGTCACAGACTTTGGTGCCAAAGTATGAAAGCCAGTGCTGAAAGTCATGTAAGCACACTGCAGTTATTGCTGCTACTGGAGGGAACAAGAGGTACCAACGGAAAGAAGACATTTACTGCAGGAAAAGCTGAGGGTGGCAAAGATCAGGTAATTTGCAGTTTTTCGGGATCACCTGCAGAAACTCCTTTCTGAAGCAATATTTGTTATCAAGCAGCTGGTTGTAGAGGAATCTAGTTTGCTTCCTTGGCAAGAAACACTCAGGCTGCAGTGTCTTAATGTCTCTCCTATCCTGCAAGGCAGAGAGCATCAGAAAATAGCATCCAAGAGGGGACCCAGCCGAGATTCCAGGGCCTCTTTGGACTCTTACTTATTCTGAATATATGCTTAGCACTGGAAATACTACTGTCACCTTTAAAAAAAACCAACCAACCAAACAAAAACTTAACCAAACAAAAACCAAACAGATCTGATATAATTTTTTTAATTTGTAGCCAAAGATCAAATAGGGCTTAACTATGTTTTTAACATGTTCTTTATACGTAATCCTTTTAAAAAAAATCATGATTGTATTGACTGACTATACCGTATCAGTTTGTTTGCAGCCCTATAGCTTCACTTGCTGATAAAATATTAGAGCAAATTTTGCTGCTGGAATTAGCTCCTTCTCACAGCTCAAGATGAAAACATTGGGAGAAAATAAGGTGTTACATGTTTGACTTTAAGTTAAAAATACATACAAATGTAAACATTTATATCCTCACAGCAAGAAGAAACCTAAGGATCAGAGCCCATGCTTCAGCAGATGCCATGACAGAAACCAGAGATGAAATGCTGCCCTTCGGTTTGATTTCCAAATGAGTAAAAACTATGAGATATTTATGGCAAATACCCTTCTAATACATGCTGTTAGATTGAGCCGCAGCAACACACCCAAACACACTCCTTGGATGTGTGTTCTTAGCCTCAGAAACATTGCACCTGAAATATAGTCATTATAGAGAATTTTCAGATTCTGGTGAATTGTAAAAGCAAAAAAGGCAACATAATTTACAGAGTTATTTTTGTACTCATACCAATTTTATAGCAGTAACTGAACACAAGTGTGAATCAAAGCATAGTTTGGCAATCCTGCCCATCTCCTTTCTTTTTTCCTTAGTGCTGTCTTTGTCCGTCTGCTTCACCATCCACGGACAGTGACTGCAACCCTCTGATTGCAGAGGGTGTCCCTGGGGGACGGAGCAGTAAGGTTTTAACTGCTCCACGAAGATCAGGTTTTTAGCAAATAAAAAATCTATTTGTCTTTCCTTCTTTGGACATCTGGAGAGCTACGATGTTTCTGACAAAGTTGAAAACTCTTAGGTAAAAGGGGAAAAAAGTTAGGGTGAAGCAGTAAAAGAGCTACAAGGATCTTATTTAAGAAGAAGAATTGGGGGAAACTGAGAAGAACATTTACCTTCATAGCTCAGAAACAGCTCTTCAGCTGCACACACCACAGATTTGGTCCAGTTTGAACAGTTTCACCTGGGTTTACAACTTCCAGCCTTCACTGTGATGCTCTATAAGTCACATTTTTCTTTAGGTCAAACCGCAGACCATGCAAGTCTTTTAAAGTTCCTGTTCTTTAGAAATAAGCCATAAGGCAACCTTTTCTCCTACCACGGCATCTTCGGATCAGGAAAATGCCCAAGCCATCTGCAGTCTTCCTCATAGAGGCTATGGACAGGACAGAGACAGAGTGAAAGAGCTGCTAGGACAACCATTGCAGGCTGGGCAAGACAAAGATAGGTGCTATTGCAAGAAGTAGGTCTCAGATTATGACGGTTACTCACACAATAAGAAAATCAGCCTTATTACTAAATTATTTTGATTTTTTACAGATGAGCTGGCTTTACACGTGAAAAAACAAAAGCCTGGATTTTTTTTTCTAATCAATTCCACACATAGAAGAGCTGGTAAAAACAAATGAGGAACTCCATTTTCACAAAATCAGTGATGTTTTCAGATCACAAGATTAGTAAGATTAAAAAAAAATTACCAGATATTTATAAATCTGGAACATTTATTAGCCATGAAGTGGGTAGTGCCAGTTAGTTGTGCCCCTGCCTCGAGGACTGAACCAAGTGGAAAACACAAGCCCCAGTACAAAGCGCAGTTATTTCATGTCTGTTCTACCAGGAAGTTGCTTTTACTTCATCTGAAGATGGCAGCTTTGATGAAAAGTAATTTTGGCAACAGGAAGCTACAGGGCCCTGTTCTGACATGGTAATGTCAGTGAGATAGCTAGGTTAGCTCTGCAGTTCTTGGGTGGGAGGTGTGTTTCGGTATGATGTGATTAAAGAAGTGTGCAGTAGTCTAAGGAGTACCAATTCTTGCTCTTTTTGGCAAAGGACCAACTTCTTAGGTGATTCTTAACAACAACCATAAACACTGTTAAAGGACATCCTTTCAGCAACATTAATAATTTCCTGTGTATGTGCACATAGCATTAATGGCGAGATCCATACTGATGGATTACACAATGCATGTGCACATACTCAATCTTACCTTCTAGGCTTAGAGTCTGGCAAAAATGGCAGCTACTAACCACTACATAATGTTGATTTCGATACTACTCCTGCAAAACTCAGATATTTAAATGAAAAAGCTTATCCTTAATTTAAAACACAGCATAATTTTAAGTGTTTTTATTACTACAGTTAAAATGTTTTATGCCTTAGGGTAAATCTAAAAATGACCTGACTAGGTACTGTCAAAAAAAAGAAAATAAACACATATCAATTTATGAACTGGTGACAATGATTTAACATTCCAGTTTTCCACCTGGCAATGTTATAAATACATATTATAATATTGTCTTCCTGCAAGTATTAAAGGATGTTATACGTGCAATGTTAAAGTAGCTTTACTATAAGGATATAAGGGTTTTTTTTGCTAATGCCTTTATTTCTGTTATTAATAGTAGTAAAATAGGTGATACAGCAATTAAACAGTCTGCTTAGTTGGATAACATCCAGTGAACATGTGGTGAACCTCCCTCTGCTACTGACTTACCAACTATCAGCCACTACCGTCAGCAAACACCATGGAGCAAAGCCCAAGCTGGAGGAGATAACAAGAACAGACTAAAGCCACAGTCAAGGAATGCGAGTGCTCTGAAAAGGTGGCTCTTTTTTAAAAGGAGGAGTCCTTAAAAAGGAGGAGTCATGCTAAACAGTTCCTGGAATATGTAAACTAGTTTGAATATGTATAATTGTTTATGAATATACATTATGCTGATACAATAGTAAAGGTATATCAAAGGTGTCGTCGCAATAGCAGGTGTGCTCTTGGCTGAGTGCCAAGGGTACCCAGCGCTGTTTTATTGCTTTATTGTTTTTGTCCCTTATTGTCTCTTTATTAAAACTTTTAAATCCTAACAGGAAAGCGAACCTTGTTTTTCACAGGCAAGATCCTACAAATGCTAAATAACAGGTATGGACCTCTCTGAGGAAAGTACAGGCTTATGACTACCGAATCCAAGTCAGCTGCACGTAACCAGCTACCTTCTAAACCATACTGTGTGTGTCACTGTACTGTTTGTTATCTAGTCAATAACAAGTGCATACCTGGCAAGTGAAA
This sequence comes from Callaeas wilsoni, assembly GCA_013398955.1. NCBI lineage: Eukaryota > Metazoa > Chordata > Aves > Passeriformes > Callaeidae > Callaeas > Callaeas wilsoni. The sequence continues at coordinate 15,698 of VWPU01004680.1, read as the reverse complement.
AACCAGGATTTGAGGGCAGTGTATTTTTCATAGAGGCCCCTCAATACAGTTCAGCACAAGTGTCAATATGGTCCTGACCATGACCTGCAGTAGCAGCAGCGCTTCAGGCTGCTGCCACAACACTGGGACAGACCAGTCCTCAACTGAAGGCATTCAGGACATGGCTCAAAAATGCCATTGGAAAGAGATTTATAGGAAAACAGGCTCTTTAACACTCATCTTCCCACAGCACTGTGGTATGCACAGGTTTACATTTGTACCTGTCTGCCACAGGTCAGTGTGGCATGGCTTGCAAATACTAAACTCAAAACTATTTTCCTCTGACTGAAGAAAAAGCAAGCCTGTCATGGGCAACATTATTAGGTGTTCTGGTGTGTTTAGTGTTGGGTAACTTTTCCTGAGGAAGAGCACTGAAAGGTTGTGCTTGCTTTAAGAAAGGGCAGCTGTACCTGAGCATTCATCTCTGCTATTAAAACCTGGGGCCAGACTTTAAGCCCCGTAGCCTCCTTTCGGAGTCCCGTTCGGTTCGCAGGCAGGCTGCACAGCAGCGGTCAGGGCTGAGCAACACCACGAAGCCCCCCTCATTCCTTCTTCATCTCGGCCCACAGCGAAAACTCAGCTCGCGGCCTCAGCTGACGGGTGTCGGAGCTATCCCATCTCCGCAGCTGGAAGGAGGGGCCCCGGGGCGCGGCGGCCGGAGGGCGCCGGGGCGGTGGCCCGGCCCCGGGGCGGTGCCGCCCTTGCCACCGCTGGAGCAGCTGCAGGAGTACGGGGAGCGGCTGTCGGGCGGCGGACAGTGTGTGTGTGTGTTTGTGGGGCGGGCAGCCATGCGGCGCTGGAGGCTCCTTCTCTTCCCGGTGCTCCTCGCCGTCCTGGGCTCCGTCAGAGGTGAGGAGGGGCAGGAGTTGAGGAGCGGTCCTGCCGCGGCTCGGGGAGGGAGCGCTCCCTGCCCTGAGTCCCTGGGGCGGGGGCCGAGCGCTGCCGTTCCGCACGGAGCCGGGGCAGCAGTGCGGGTCGGCGAAGCGGTCCCGGGAGGGAGCCGGGCGGGTCCCTGGCTGGCCGTGTCTGTCCGTCTGTCCAGACCAGGGAAACAGCGCTCTCTCCCTCCAGCCTTTTTTTTTTTCTTCTTTCTTCCCATTTAACTCGCTGGAAAAATAGAGTTTTCTGCCCGCCTTCCGCACTGGAAACCCTGACTGGTTTATCATCTGTGCTGAATATATGGTCCTCGCCCCAGAAGGGCCCTTGGGTGCAGGGGGGTCCTCGAAGGAGATTCGAAGGGGGTTTCGGGTCGTGGGGAGATCGGCTGGAGCGCAGCTTCCATTTTAGGAAAGAAAGTGGAGTAACGGCAGTCCCAGGGCATAGGATAGTTACTCACCAGAGAGTCTGCCGTGACACGACAGCCTTTAAAAAATAATTATGGCAAAATCGCAGGATGAAACACACTGCTATGTTTTCTGAGAAGCTTCTCGCTACTTCAGTATGTATTAGGGACGATTTTCCTGAACCCTGATCAAAAAAGTGCGTATGTAATAGCACGTTGGTATTTGGTAAAAAGAAGCATTTGTGGGTGGGGAAAGTAGCAAAGTCCCCAATACGAAGGTTTTTTTTTTCCAGGCGGAGGACTGCTGAACTGGAATATACAGTCCAAACTGTCATTTCCCATTTATATGACTTGTTTCTAAGACATTTATTTATTCTTTTACTATGTTAATAAGCATACTTGCTGCTATGCCTAGGTATTTTTTCTCAGGTCCTTCGTAAAAGCAACACTTCAAATCTTAAAAATCGATCTACCTCTTCACTGTAAAAGAGAAGGAAAAATACGTGTTCCTAACGTTGATTGGAAGCTGTAGATAATGCACACATGATGCCAAATAAGCCGTTTGACAGCAAGGCTGCTTGAATTCAGTTCTGCTGTGGCCCTTTTGCGGTCTTGATTTGCAGGTTAGAAAAGCTGAGCTCTTGGAAAAATAGTACAATTTTACAGAAACCGCCTTTAAAACTGACAGATGACTCAGGCTGCTTACATGTATCATCTTACTGCTTGTGTGGAAAACTTCCTCCTCTACTTCTGCAAGCAGTCCTCATGGTCGTGGACATGGTGATGCTCTTGGATCACGTGGAAGTATTTGGGGCCATTGAGAAACAGTCTTCCTAAAGTTTTTGCCAAGAAGTGTGGAGATGAAAAGAGATGTCTGGATTGTGCTTTACTGGAGGGAAGGTGCCCAACAACTGCCTCTAGGGGTTTTGTTTTGAATTCTGAGGAAAATGATACTACATTTTAAACAGATTGCTTTTAGAAAGCTAGTTAATTTATATGAGTACTGGTTAATGTCAATAATGCAAACTGAGTAGATAGGTTATAATTAGCTTGGACACTTTTTCCTTAAACAAAATGTGTAAGAATTTGAGAACTGTTGAGAATGTCAGCCTGAGGAGGGTGGGGCCCTCCACGGGAATTTCAGATTTGTGCTCATGCAATCTTAAATGACAAAGGCAAAACCTGAATTACATGCTTTTGAAAAACTTAATTTCACTGTTGGTGGGCTGTCTGTAGACTGAATTTACAGAACTGCTATAGAAAGTTAAGGGTCTTGCTTTAGGAGCAGTTCAGCTGTCGTGCAACTGTGTGGAGTTAAGTGGTTTCACTAGGACTGCCTGCTTTCATGATTCAAGCAGAAGAATCCATGCTCCAGACTGATAACTTCTTAGAGATCATCCATTTTAGGCACAGGAAAGTTGTTAGTGTTAAATCAATATTCATCATATCAACAAGGATTTGAATGTATTATTAAGCAAGGGTGAACTGTGTTATTTGAGCTTGCTTAGAGAAAGAGCTCATAGTTTTAACCTCAGAGCTGCTATTCCGAGTGTTGTCTCATGTGCCAAGAATGAGCTCTGCCAGTCTGGCAAAGCTGGAATTTGGGTACCATTGGGGCTGTATCCATAGGAAGGTTGAACGGGAGTTTTGTATCACCAGTTTCTGTAGGCAGTCTGACAACTTTCCCCTGCTGGGGAGTGGTATCTCGCTGTTTCTCTTCCTCCTTTGTTTGGTCTGCTGCCCATCGAGGCCTGCACTGAGATGATTCAGCTTGATAAATCAGCAGATGACTAATCTGCATTGAGTTTGCTCTGCGGAGTGTTTGATGAGTGTTCCTGCCAGCACAAGGGAGTGGCAGGGCCTAGCATGGGAGCGTGGAAATGAGGCGGGGACAGAGGAGGAAAGGGCAGGAGGCTTCCTGCTGTGGCTGGCTGTGAGGTGTGAGACCAACTCAGCCATCTTATACCTGCAAAATCATCAGGTTAGCCCAGTGTCTAATTTAAGGCATGTGGTTTTCAAAATACAGTGCAAAAAAAAAGCATTAGGCAGCATGACTTTCGTACAATGTGTATTAAGACCACAGCAGATGAAGACTCAAAAAAAAAAACCTTACATGATACTTCATACATAGACTTGATGATCTTAGAGGTCTAAACCAAAGTGAGTGATTCTCTGTGATTCTGTGCATGATGAGCAGCAAAAACCTGCTGCATTCAGACACAAGGCTCAAAAGTGTCCCTTATCTACTGTAGAAAGATCAAGGCATGAAAAGCTGTCTGCTTATGAGGACCTGGAGTTTGGACTCTGGGATATACCGTTTAAATATCTGTTGCAAGAATTGGGTAGAGCTTGTTGACTGAAACACAGTTGCCAAAAGGATACCTGGAGGTGAGCAAAATACACGCTGGAAAATGGGGTACCCATGTTGTAAGATCAGTAGCCTGGGGTGAAGTGCAGGTGGAGATCCCTCCTTTCTAAGACCTCTGTGATTAGAGGGCCCTGAGCAAGGCAAAGAAACACTTGTGCTCCTAACTTCTTACTGAGGCAAGTCAGTGTTGAGACAAATGACTAGTTGGATGAACGATGGTGAAATGATCCTGTCTGTAATCCAGTAGATGGAGCTTTCAACTGGGACAGGGAGGTGCTGCACGGACTCCTGGAGACTGAGCTCTGTTTTGTGGGCTCTGGAGTTGTTTACCTTTTAAATCTGATTTTAAACAAACAAACAAAACCAATAATAAGCCAACAAACCACCACATCGTTTTCATTTGAACAATTTCAGTAGCAGTGCTAGAGTGCGTACATGGCAGCATGAACTTTAAAAGTGCAGCAGATTTCCCCATCTTTCTATTTTCTCTAATGTGAAATAGCTAATTTTTTTTTTATGTGGTGTTACATAAAATGGCCACTGCACTGTTACATCAAAATGATGTCACTGCAACAGTCCTTTAAGCTTTCCTTAAGCTGTAACTGTTAGTTGCAGTGATTTAACTTGGCAAGAGTTAAGTGTGACTCAGCCTACTGCCATCCAGCTAAGACCAATTTCAGTATTTTCTTGATGTTACTCTGGTTCATATGATTGAGTCGCCTGTGCTTGCGACTCTTGCCTGCTTTAACTCTTGCTGTCTTGAACTTCTCGCTGCAATCGCTAACACAGGTGTCAGCTGTGTTAGAAAATGCAATAATAATAGTAGTCATTGGTTAAGATCATTTTGACAGGAGCATTCCACTTTCTTCTAGCCTTTTGCAAACTGCTTTTGCATGCTCTGGCACAGGAACCTGCTCTTTAGAGTCTAGTAAAAATGTTTTGAGAGAATGTTATGAGCAAAACAGTCTCAACTCATGGAACTTTTACTTAAATTAGCTTACTGTCAGTTAATGCAGACTTCTAATCATGGGTTTGAGAACTGAGAGAAAAAAATTGATCCATCAAACCCTGAAGGCCCTCCCTCTTCCCTACTTTAATTTTAAGCCCTAACAACCCTACCCGCTCTGTATCAGCTTCCCTGGTTTTCACTGCAGGTTGTGCTCAGCCCATCTTCTGCTCCTTTGCTGGGGTAACATGCAGAACAAGAAGGTTGTAATGAGCTTAATGGTGTCTCTGCTGCTGCTTCATGCTGACCTTCCTCTGCTCCTCTCTGCTTTTCAGTGTCCCAGCCCTTACGAGGGTCACTTTTGGTCCCTCAGGGCTGTCACTGTTCTGTTCTGGGTGGCCCTGGTGTGTCCCTCAGGGGTGTCTTTGCCACAGTATGTCCAGGAGGTCTTCTGCTGGCATGGAACCTCTACTGCCCAGAGCACATCTGCAGCTACATGTTCCCTCTGCAGTCTCCTTCTGTGAGTCTCTCAAACTATGTCCTTGTGTGTCTCCTGTCCCTACTGGCTGAGTCTTTATGTGTGCTCCAGCAGGAATACTCTGTGCTCCTGTGACCAGGTGAAGGTTTGGTGTTGTTGGGGTTTAGGATTTTTCATGTTGTTTCTTTCCCTCCTGAAATTTTGTCCATCTAAGATGCCATAATGACTGATACTTAGGAGAGACAAAAGAAGTTTCCATGGGAAGGTGAGGCTGGCTATTCTCTTAGCTGAGAGGTTTCTCTTGGAGAGGCAGATATACCACAAGAATTGGGCAGGGAAAAAGGAGGCTAGGGCAGCTGCTGGCCCTCTTGCTCTCTTGGCATCAGAGGGGAATGGTTGAGCTGCTGCTTGGGGGAGGAATTCGCTGCCGCCGCTGGAGCCCAGCCCTGCCCTGTTTTCTCCTGCCATGGGTGAGCCTTTGCTCCTGAAAGCAGCCATTGAACTGGGACTTTATTGGCACCCTGCCCCACTGGAAAGGCCCGTTGCCATCTGCTTGGGTGCCTCAGGGGAAAAGACCGGGACCCCGACCCCCTCCCCCTTCCCGGAGGGCATGTCTCCCCGGCTGCGCGGCAGCTGCTGTGGAGGAGCCCGGCCGCCACTGCCCAGCCCTGCTGCTTTCTGCTGCTGCGTCGGGCGTTCTCGCTGCTCTCTAACCCACGCCGCCTGCCTGCCGGGACACTCCGCAGCCCCTGCTACAGCTGCGGCGTTTCTGCTGCCTCTTGCTCGCTACCCCGTGTGAGCCCACCCTGCCGTTCCAGCCGCCGCTCCGAGGTTCCTGCCGCAGCCCGTTTTCGCCATCCAGCCCGCCCGCCATTACGGCATGAGGGAGACGTGACTGACCTCGGGCCACAGCGCCCCCTGCAGCGGCGGGGGAGTCACCGCACCCCCTGCCCGGCCCGGAGCCGGCAGCGCCCCTGCTGGCTGTGGCCGTCACTGCGCCGCAGGGGAAGGCGCCTGCGGCCGAGAGAGGGCCGTCACTGGGTTCTGGTCTGGTTGTTGTTAGTGCCAGAGCTGCTGTTTGTTCGCCTTGTTATACAGATACATACTAGTGAGGAGCTGTTATTCCTTTTCCCATATCTTTGCCTGAAAGCCTCTTAATTTCAAAGTTATAGTAACTCAGAGAGAAGAGGGTCGTATTTTCCATTCCGAGGGAGGTTCCTGCCCCCCTTGGCAGACACCTGTCTTTCAAACCAAGATAGGTGTGCACTAGCAGTGTCAGTGCCACCATGACATGATTGTAAGTGGCACAGGGCAGTTCATGGCCTCTTCCCAGACAGGGCAGCCTGCTGCTGAAACCCTGCCAAGTTCATGTCTTGTACTTTCATTGAGCAATAGAATAGAATCATAGCATGGTTTGGATTGGAAGAGATCTTAAAAATCACATAGTTCGAATCCCCTGCTGTGGGCCTGGACACCTTCCATGAGACCAGGTTGCTCAAAGCCCCATCCAGCCTGGCCTCGAACACTTCTGGGGATGGAGCATCCATGCAATATGTTCCTGAGCAACACGTACCCATGAATTTTTTGGACATAAATCTTCAGATACCTACATCTTGTGTCTCCAAAACACATGGCATGGTTTTGAAAAAAAATAAAATTATTTTTGGTACATAACAGCACGTATCTAATATCTTTATCATTTTTTCAAAGGCCACCTAGTAGGTAATTCCTGGTCCTCAAGTGATAAGGACTTCTTTAGGGATTTCGATTGCTGCAGGAGGATAGACACAACCTTGTGTCTTAATTCTTGTGTCCCAGGTGCTGGCTGGTACTTTGTCACCCAGCTGAAATTGGGATAAATGGCTTTCTGCAGTACTGCTATGATGAGTTCCTACATTTGTGTTAACTGGCTCCCCTGCCAGCTTCATAGAGTTGAGATACCCTCTTCCTGGAGTGCAGTTTCAAGTGAGACACTGTACAGTTCTACCTTTCCAGATGCCAGGGAATTAGAAGGAATATGATACACCTGTTCTGCTCCACTATCTTCCCCTAATTCTTTGACAGCTGTGGTTTTGAAATGATTACTGCTGAGGCTAGCCAAGGCTGCATTCCATCATGCTAACACACACATTTGTTGCACCTAGGGTGCCACCTACATTATCTTTCCAAGCAGAAAATATAGCAACCCCTGTCTGTTTGCTGCTGCATGGACACAGCTCCTACTGGTGTTGTGAAGATAAAGGGGGCTGATCTACTTGCCAGGCTTCTTCAAACTTCCCTTTCTCCCATCACATGTGTTACTGTTTCAACATTCGTACTTTTCATGCATGTCCTATTATTCCACTGGTTTCACACTGCCTGACTGCTTGCACTATGGCTTCCTGAGAAAAGTCTAAGCTGTGTTTTCTGCCTCAGTACATGAGCAGAAATTTCTGGCTAAAAATAGCTTTCTGTTGTGCCCACACCATAAGCCTCTACTGGAAAGTCTGGCTAGCTGGTCAGCCTGGTTACTATGTTTCTCTAATTGCCTTTGAATTTCAGATATTCTTATTTACACCATGTGTTCAAGTAGATGTTTCTCTGAGTAGCTGTTGTATTGCTTTCCATTCTTCTGATGCTGAAAATTATTTTCCTTACTGCTGCTGCTTAACAGCACACCACCAGTCTTTGAGCCATTTCTGCACATTAGTGATCACTCAGCAGGCTGTGTATATGTCTTCTCAGGGCCACTGGGGCTCCCAAGCGTGTTCTAAGGTGAACAAAGGCCATTACTTCTGCAAATTCATGGCAGCCTCTTCAGCATATAACTTGTCATGTGCTGGGGCATTTTATAGCCAGAGGAGTTCAGCCTTCTTCGTGTTGATTTGCTGGCTTCAGATTAATCAGTTCAGGCTGGGGAAAGACAAAGATTCCGTGGTGCCCATTACTTAGTACTGTTTTGAAGGTTTTTCCTCTAATCAATATATCATTGCTACAGTGGAGAAATTCTCCAGAGATGTTGCCTTGAGGGTTTGTGGATGATGCCATGGAAGATGGTAGGGCTTCATTTCCACCCCTTGTAACAGTCAGTTCCAGATACATTGCACACCATTCCAGGTGAAGGCGGTTGGCGTCTTGTTTCTTCAGTGAGAAGGATTGTAAAGAATGCTTTTACAACACCAGTTGTAATATACCAGGTATATTTTTTGGCTTCTGGTGTGTGCAAGAGCTGTACTGGGCCTGGAACTCCAGCCGCTAATGCAGCAGCTACATCATTCAAATCTCTGACGTCTGCTGTTTTCTGCCACTCTCCAGTGTGCTTCTGGACAGGCTGAACAGCACTGTTGTAAGGTAAGTGCGTTTTTAGAATCTCCCTCCCCTTGTTTTTCCAGGGAATCAGTTGCTAATTACTTTTTAAATCTTATCCACATCCCCTTAATTAGTTCAGTACTCTTTTAGCAGATTATTTGCATAGCTAAGGTAAGAACAACTGAGTCTGAGTGCCTGCAACATTACTGGGGTGACTCAGTAAGAGTCGTGTAGCTGGTTCCCTCCATGACAAAGCACACTGCCTACACCAAAAGCCTAATGCCTTCATGCCTCATCTGTCCATCTGCAGTGGTCAAGAAAGTCAAGCCCAAGGAGGACAGGGGCAGTAGGGGCAGGGGCAAGAAGTAGGGGCTACCAACCTTGTCTGTTCCAACTGAGGCTCCCTTGCGCTAGAGGTAGGCAGGTGATTTTCCCACTTACTCTATGAGTAGCTACTCATTCATCACTGCTGCAGGGCAGTAAGATGCACTGAGCATCAATATCCTTTAGGCCGTGATGTAGATAGGGCCAAGTGTGTGGCCACCTTGCCAAGACAGCCCAATAAATTTGGTTATCTGCACCTGCTGCTAGTGCAGTAAATTCAGATGGATTGTCAGAACAATATGTGGCCCAGAGGCTGGGGCGGGAGAAGGCAGTGGTTGAGCTGAACTCCAGCTCAGCCCTCTGCTCACAACTCCAGTCAACAATGCTGCGTCCCTGAAGGACCTTCCATGCAATTTGGTCATACCCTCTCTTTTTCCATACAGGAGCATCTGTAAGTCCCAGCATCCATGACGGTGGCATACAGAATGCCCATTTCCCACAGTACTGATGGGATCTTGGTATTACCCCTGGGCAGTCCTACAGCATGCACCCTGCAAGTCATTCCCCACACAGCGAAATGGTGTTCCAGCTTGTGTGGCTTGCCCTTTGCCTGTCTGCCTGTATTTTATCAGCTGTTGCAGAAGGTCTCTGTGCCACCTTGCCAAAGCATATAGAGGCAGCAACAGCATTGAGACAGCTTTTCTGCACACTCAGGACCCACATTGCAAAAGCTAGTGTTTGGAAGGTTGCTTGGTATCATACAAGGTAGTTTTAGTTTATTTTACATTTTAAAAAAAAATCGTTTCTCTATATGTTTCTAAATTCTAGTTTGGGAAAGATTTCCCAGCTTGCTGCAGAAAATTTGTTGCTCCTTCCACAGTTACAGTTTTCACCTGTTGAAAATAAATGCAGTGATAGTCATCACAAATTCCTTTTAAACTGATCTAGTCTCTGCATTTGATGTGACTGTGAAGCCCAGAATAATAAGATCCAGAAGATTTTTTTACAAAGAATTCCAAAAAGTCATAAGGCAAATTCCTGTGAAAGTCCAAGAACTGATTTGTTTGTGGTATAAGGCCTGTTTCCAATAGTTTTTCTAAATATTGAACAGGTTTTTTAAATATAGAACACTTCCTTTAAAATACATAGTTGACATATCAAATGCAGGAGTCATTCAAACATGTTTTGGGAAAAAGATCATTTTGAAAGAAAACATTTACATTTTAAGTCAGGTCTGATCACACAACATCATTGGCTGCATAACAAATGCATTTGGTTTACTCTGTGCTCATTTCAGTCACTTGTGAAGCGCCCTCATACTATAAACATTTAAGAGATGGCATCTTTAATAGTACTTGTAAAAAGCCTCTTGACTGGGGCAGTGGTTAGTTAAATGCAGATATTAATTCTGCTTTACTTTTCTCATAGCTTACATCCTGTAAAACCCCCATTGAATCTCTTCTTGCTGCCAAATTTTTCACAGGAAATGCTATCCATTTTTTGATGTGTGTAAGGTATCCACAAAGCTCCTTTCACTCTGAGCCAAAGAGTTTTAATCATGGTAAAATCAAACTTTGTTTTTAGGATAGCAGTTGTTCTTTCATTGGTTATAAGTTACAGCAGTATACAAATTAATCTTTCCATGAAATAGAAGGTTTTTTTGATTAAACACCCGTCAATTTAATTGGTAAAAATCTGATTTTAATTATAAAACTGTCTTTGCATTCCTTTTTGCTTAACCACAGAAAAATGTTCCTTGTATATTTTCTGTTTGTGAAGAAGTCCAATATTCTGAGGAAAACATAAAGTGAAAAATTTTTAAACTCTGCTATTTCCAGGAAAGCAAATCCAAGCAATATTGGTAGTATAAATGTTTTTATAACTGACAAAAAAATACTACAATCTAAACCTTCTGTGTCTGGAAAAAGTGCATTTAGAATGTTTAGACTTATATTTTACTGACACTTGTGATTTGGAGGAAAAGACTGAAGCTATGTGAAGAGGAAAGGAGCTAGTGGTGATAGCAGCCGTAGTAGAAGTGAGATGTGGTGAATAAAAAGTAAGTGAGGCAAATGTGTTGGGTATTATACAGTGTTTATTAGAGCTGATGCTATTGTTGGACAAACCAGACAGCTCCGGAGTCACACAAGTCCTTGTTAAATTTAGAAACAAGAAGTTTCAGGATAAGCTTTGGGGGAGGGGCTTGGAGAAGCCTATGCAGAAAGCTTTTAGATAAGGCTTTTTCTACATTTTACATCATTATCTTTTAATCTACTGATTCTTCCCTCACCTCCAGCTATCCATACCTGTCTGTATTTTTCCTCTTCAACACCAGAAATGCCTTCCTGCCTGCTCTGTATTTCTCATTCTGTCCTGGATGCCAGGCATCTTGTAATTTGATCCCAAGTTCTGTAATTACTTCACCATCTATTCCCTGCTCTCTCCCTCCCCAAATGTTGCAAATGGTTACAGAGACATCTCTTCTTCATCTCAGAGCTGTCGCTGCTTGTGTTAGCCAGCAAGTTTGCAATCTGATTTACAATACTCTTCTTCTCCACTGTTCTCACAAAAACTTTCAACTTTCCTTTTTTCTAGTTTGGCCTTCTGTAAAGGTCAGTTCTTTTCTTTGTATGTAAACTAAGCAAGGATGTGGGGCTTTTTCCCCCAAACTTCAGGCAAGACTTGTGATTCTGAAGCTTGTGGCTGTAGTGAGCTGACAACTCCTCTGCATCCAGACTTCTCCCACTCTCTCTCCTTTGCCCTCCCTACTTGCTGTTGCTTCTACTCCTATCCCTTGGGCATTGCCATTTTATCTTTGTCACTGGCTCCATTGCCAGTCCTATATCCTGGCACAGCTCCTTCAGCTTGTAATTCTTACCTGTCCTGCATCCATTCCTATTGCTTTCCTGTAGTGTTCCACGAAATGATTAAATTTCTAATAAATGAGTAAATTTATAGTGCAAACTGAAGTCTGGCATGTGTAATGGCAGCCTGCAAGTGATTAACACTGGAACATAAAATCCAATTTGGTTTTAGGAGGTGCTACAGAATCAAAGTGAAGATGATGAAATTAATTCTTATAGTGGACATGGAGAATACTTGTTAAAGGTTTTGTCTAAATATAACTAGTACTTTCACAACGTGCACTTGAACTGGAAATGCTTACAGTTTCACTGTGAACACATTTCGGCTATTTTTATGAGCTCATGAACACTTTGAAACTACTAAGAACATAGCCTTGGCACAAAAGGGAAGATTTTCCTTTTTCTTCAAGTATTGAAGGATAGGAAGTTAAAGGAAAACCTCTCAAACTTCTTTTAAATGAGAAGCAAAATTTACATTTCTGGCTTGCCATATATTTGTGCCGACTCCTGTGATTCAAATAATTGCAAACACTATACTGAGTCTGGTTTCCTCAACCCACACCTTCCTCACAGGAAACCCTCCTCACAAAACCCAAAGTCTTCCTCTTTCTTTTAGCACAAGATGTAGTAGCTTATTTCAAGTACACAGATTGAAAAGCCTGGGGAGTTTTTAGCCATAACTGAACAAGCCACAGTGAAAATAAAGAGTCTGGAAAAAACAATGTCGATTTTACTATTCAGTTAATGTTTCTGGCCAGATTACAGATTTTGTTTGGACTTTACTATTAGTATACAAACTGTATTGAATTGGTAAGACTTCTGGTGAGGAAGGTAAAAGAAAAAAGCTGTGAAATTGTGAGCTTACAAGTATCAGCAAACAGTAGAGTTCTGCTTACTGTGAATTCTCATTTCAGTGTACTGTTATAAAAATAACAGTGTTCTTGATCTGACTCTATATGCATTGCAAGTGTGTATTTCAAATAAATTTTATTTTAAAGGAGGAATTTATAAATGACGATTCAAGTTCCATTAATTTGTTCAACATCAATTATATTTTAACTTTTTTTTCCTTTATCAGAGTGAATATTATTTACTAGTTCAACAACTGAGGTTTTGGGCCCAGTGCCTATGCCAGTTGTTACCCAATGTCTGCCAGATCACAAATTTTGTTTTCTTAGTACTTCTTCATTTCTTGTGCTAAAATTTTACCGTGTTTCATCTAGTGCAGATTGCCCTAATCTTTTGGCCCCTGAACCTTGCTGCCTTTCTTTTTTTCCTTTGAGCCCCCCACCACACTGGGATTACTCTTTCTTCCATTCCTCCCTGCCCCAATCCAAGAGGCCACCAGAGATGCAGGGTATGAGGCTGCAGACAAAACAAAAATGCTGGTATTTCCTGACTGTTTGTTGTGGAGTGAACCCTTTAATCTATCATCTTACACACTTTATTGCTGTATAAAGTGTTTTACTGATTTGGGATGAGGAGAAAAAGCATGCAGCCCTTGAAGTCATGCCCCAGACATCACACAATTGCCCTGAAAACACTTCTCCCTGTCTCTGCACTAGACTGGGCAGGGTACTGAGCTGTAGAAATGCATATCGAGGTTTGACTGCTTGTGATGTGGCCACTCTTTGAAGTACATGCTTCAGGCCAAGAGGCTTCATGAACGTCAGTCAGACAAAATTCTTGTCAGGAGCTGCTGAAGCTATTGCTAGATACAAGTGCAGAAAACCTCGAGAAGTAAGGAGATTCTTTGACGCAAGAAGAGGGAGAAGTGCTGACATCCTGGCTTTGACCTTTGGAGGATGTTATGAAAATTTGCAACAGGCCCTTGCCATCTAAGGAGGAGGGCTAGGATGCAAAATGCAGAATTACAAGAGCAAATATTTGTGTGCATGAGGTATCCTAGCCAAATTGGGCCATCCCAAATGTGGTTTTACACAGGGTTCTTGTAGCTTTTGAATGTTGAATGTGATACAATTTGACTACTCACTGACACCCACAGTACTGAATACTAATCATGGTAAAACTTTGGAGAGCACCTATATTTCTTACTGCTTTTCAACTAATCCAGGTATTTTTGGAATCAGATTCACTTTGGTTAATTATCTATGATGCCAGCCAATACTGGGAGGGTTTCAAAGAGATGTTAGAGGGGTTAGAATGCTGATATTATGTTGGTTGCTCCGGCATGTATTTTATTATCTCTAAGCTCTTAAGAAATAAAGTCAGTATTTACAGGGCAAAGCTGTCCTTTGGTTTCTTTTACTTAAGCATGAATGAATACCAAGTGTCCAGTAAAATTCCACTACCATATTGCATTGTAATGTAAAATGTGAAGTAATACACATTAGCAAAGTTAATATTCTTTTATGCTACAAAGACTGATTGATACAATAGTTAGGGAAGGGAACTTACATAACAAGAGTAAATGTTAGCCTTGTGGTTAAAATGCACCTGGTTATGGAAATTTAGGATATATGAGTAGTAGCTGCAAGGCTTGTCAGCTTTATGAAAGCTTAAAGTCCTCTCTGTTGAACAGCTTAAACTTTGAAGCTGTAGACTGTGAGCAACATGTAATTAAAGAATTTTGGTACCTTAGGCTTTTAAAAAATGAACTACTGACATTTCTTATGCCAAGACAGAACTTCAAAAGTGTCTGAATGCAAAGCAGGTGCACAGTGCCTTCTTGATCTTGGTGAGATTTGAGAGCAATCTTTTCCTAAGACTGCTTCAGAGCTCCTGATCCAACCCCATGACCACAGAGGCAGTGCTGGAGATCAGAGGCCCATTGTGAGCCTCCCTAGAGGAACAGTGATTACACTGAGACCTGGGAAGAGGGGCAGGGGTACTCCTTGCCTGCTCCGGGCAGTGAAGGACAGGGCTGGCTTCAACAGGTGCTCTACTGATGCAAGGTAAGGCAGTGGCAGCAGTGGCTCTGGGGCTGGCCTTGATGACATAAAGTAACTTCATGTTTGATGCACAGAGTGGTTTCTGCCAGTGTGGTTTAGGGTTGCTATGAAGAAGGTGTCATGAGTTCAAGACCAGTTACTAGAAGGGTGAAAATTTCAGCATGCAGGAGCAAGAACTAAACAAGCTTTAAATAACTTAGGCAAAGCAATTTAATCAAACATCTGCAGCCTTTGTGAAGGGTATGCTGCACATGGATGCAGACAAGCCCACTTCTGTCTGACAGTTGTATTTTGCTTTAGTCCCTGAATTGACAGAAAAGGTAACTTAGTAATAATTAAAATGCTCACTAATTTTAGTAATGCATTTATGTTTGGTAAGGGCAAGTACATAGGTGAAATAGCAATAAGCATAGTATATGACACTTGCAGTCTTGAATTGTGGTCAGGCCCTCCTGAAATTACAGGTAAGAAAAAAATTTTAAAAAACCCAAATAAATACATCCAATAACTTTTGATTTCTTGCCATGTGGATTCAGCACCTTTGTTACATTTTGCAAAGCCCTTTTCCTCTCCTTCTGCTTCCTATCCCAGTGCCCCCAAAACCTGTCATTTCTTGGTGGAAGTGCCATGCTTCCATCACCCAAATGTTCTTCCAACAGCTTTTGTTAGTATGGCTTAGGTTTCTGCTTACAAACTTCAGGAGACAGAGCAATGTATTTCAGTTCTCATTTGTAAAAAGAATTGCAGATGGACAGAGTGACTTTTTTACTTGCAGTTCTATGACTTTGTACGGCAAGGAGTGTAGTCCAGTGGCCAGGATTGGCCCATGTCAGAGAACCATAGGCTGCTGAAACTGGGGGGCATCTCTGGAGCCCTTTCAGTCCCACCTCCTGCTTCAGAAGGGTCAGCTGCTGCAGGTTGCCCAGGACTGTGGTCAGCTGGGTTTTACTTATTTTGAACAAGTGGAGGTGGTACTCTCTGCAAGAAACTACTTTCTCCAAAGGATGTGTTATGCACCAGTTTAACACAGGGGAAACTAAGCCTCTGTGAATAAAACAGATTGAACCCAGAAAGGTTTGAAATATACCCAAAAAACGTGATTAAAACCAAACGAGGTTAAATGTTGGTGCCAAAACCAAATTGATATATTTCGTTTAATAGTAGAAGAGGCAAATAGATAAAGGAAAGGAAAGGAAA
>VWPU01004677.1:0-16994 GCA_013398955.1 Callaeas wilsoni | reverse complement strand
CGGAGCGGGGCCGCGCACGGAGCGATGGCGCGGGCGGCGGGCGCGGAGAGCTAACGGCGGAGGAGCCCCGGAGCCCCGGGGCCGGGCCCGGCGTGCCCCGGCGCCTCGGCAGCCCCTCGGCATGGCGCGGGCGGCCGGGCTGCTGCTCGGAGCGCTGCTCTGCGGAGGTAAGGGCCGCGGAGCGGGCACCAGTTGATCGCGCACGGGCGGCTCCGGCTCCTTCCCGAGCCGAGCGTCCTCTTGTCCGCCGTGTGAACTGAACTACCCCTTCCTCCTCTTCCTCCTGCCTTTTCCCCTAAATCCTGCCTCTGCCTCTCTCTGCTGCTTTCTCTCTCCCCCGTTTATGTGAGTGGTGGGAAACCTTGCGAGCTCGCGTTTGTCTAAGATGAGAAACGGGCAAACTTTACTTTCGTCCTCAGCGATGATGGTTTTACAAATGCATCTTAATTACTGCGTTGTGTTGAAGGAGCTTCTCTGTGGGAGGGGGTGTCCCAGCGCCAGCTGGGAGCGGAATTTGGGCAGCGGTGAAGGCTCCAAGAGCAGCACGGTGCCAGTGTTTGGGAATAGCGTCCTTTAAATTATGTTGGAATTGTGCGGTGTTAGCTCCGGAGCCTGGATGGAAGCGCTGTCACCTGGGTTGGACAAGATGCTTGTTATCTTGATTAAAGGGACAGCTGAGGAACAGGTTTGGCTTAGCAGAGCGGTCAGTTGAAAGATCTCCTGTTTTTTCTCATCGCTGAACTTCTGTGATGAGAGAGTTCCTTTGACAAAGGCAAATCTTCTCTGAAGTGGTTCAGGGATGCAGACGGGGGATGCTCCCAAGGGGGATTTCTGTGCAGAGTAGTAGATGACTGCCCTGTTTCAGCACTTCTTGTTTTGTTGCTCAGACGAAACATGATGGTTGTGGATGCTTTATTAAAACATGCCCTCCTCCCCTGCTGGGTGAGGGGTGGGAGGGTGTGGAAACTTACCGAGCTGTCTGCAATGCCTGCTGCTGCTGCCATTCCTAGGAATAAAAACATAATTTTGCCTTTTATCCTGCTGGTATTAGTGGTGCTCTTTGACTGTCGTAAGGAGATTACTGCTAAAAGACTCTTCATTGTTTAGTTCGGTCCAGTCCTGCCAGCCTCTCTCCCAGGGTAGCTGATTGTGGAGGCAGCCGTGAGAGATACGGAAGTATCTCAAGGGTGAAGCAAGAGCGGAATCAGTAGCAATTCATAAAGGGACTTTTCCCACCCCGGTCGGCAGGGAAAACAAAGTACTTGGCAGAAAATTCCGTGGCCTTTTGCTGCCGGTCATTTCAACGTGCATTAGAATTAATGGACAGCCCAGTGACTTGACGCGCTCTGAAAGTGCCGATGTGGAGGGTCTGAAGTGCAGGTTTCTGTTCTGATGGCTGTAGCCTGGAGGTGAGAATTATATCAGCTTCATGCTCACCTTCAGAGACTGCACGGGATTAAGGTTTGTGAAGGGTGTCTGGCGTTTTCTGGGGCTGCTTTGGCCGTCACAAGCGCATCCTCTGCAATGAGCGTTTGCATTAGGCTTGGTAAGCGGAGCTATAGATAGGCATTTCTCTCTGAAAGTGTTTATACAACAGGAATAGGAAGTTATGATTCTTCTTAGAGGTAGGAAAGGTGCTACAGTGAGTTTATAAACAGCCCAGCTCCTAGAGCCATTTGTCCCTGCTGGAACCTGGCTCAGCCTTGACTCAGCCTGCGGGAGAGAAGTGGGGAGCGCTGCCCCAGCCCGGCACTGCCGGCAGCTGCTGCTGGGGGCTCCGGGGCCGCGCTCTGCCAGGAGGAAAGACAAAATATTACTTTCCTCCAGGGAAGAAAAGCAGAGGTTCTGAGCGGGGAATTGGCCTCTCCGCATTGTTGGGCGCTGTATGATTTAGAAAAGAGCCACTTAATTAAACTTATTTAATAAGGTGTTTGTATAGTTTCCTAGTGGAGCCTTAATGAGCGTTTCATTTGCGCTCCCCTCGTGTATTTGCACTCTCTTTGTTGGCGTGTGAGGATAGTGATTGTTCTTGAGAGCTAAAGTCCAACTAAATGAAAGTCACTTTATAGCTCGCAAGCAAAAACGTTTGTAAATGTGCTGAGAAACTTACTGTTATAGACAAGTTGTCGTTTGCTATTTAAAGAGCTATATTTACTTCTCTAAACTCATTAGCATCTCCTATCAGGCTTGAATTTCTAAGAAAATTCTCCCGAAATGTTGCCTTAGGCCTCAGCGTGCCATTATGCTGGGGTTATTATCTGGCCAATAATGTTAATTCATTCAATCTCAAGAAAGAAGCTTGGCATTTAATTTAAGCCATGCCTCTAGTCAGACCAGGATGTATAAAAGTCAGTGTGCAAAAGTGCTCTTGCATTTAGGTGCAAGCACATGTTTTACATACCAATTATTGACTGGCTGTTCCTTAGGTGGAGAGGATGTGTGTGAAATTGTATTTACATAAGTAAATCCCAAGTGGATATATATTCCTTTCAGGAAATGACCTCTTTTCAGCAAAGTGCTAATGCATGTGCTTAAGCCCCTTTATAGCCTATAGGAGGTATTCATGAGCTTGAAGTAAGATTATTTATTTATTTTAATAGCTTTTCTGAGGCAGAGCGTAAATGTGAACACAAATGTACAGGTTTACTTCATTTTGTGATGGATAGATAAGTGGGAATCTTCATTTTCTTATTAGCAGTGAACTAGAAGAAGGCTCACAGAACCTGCAAGTGCAGTAAGCCCTAAAAAAGCATTTAAGGATGCACAGCTAGAGAGCTGACTTGTTTGCACAAGCATCTATGCATGCAAGAAAGTGTTGAACAGGAGCAGATACTAAAGGTGCGTGGAGTTACCAGGGTTTTAGGTACAGAAGTAGCGGCTGAGCACAAATGCAAACACAGCTGTGCATCCTTAGGGTGGTACAGCACCTGCCAGGGTTCTGCTCTGCTCCTCCTCATCCCACAGTCCTGCAGCGCGCCCTTGTTTTAGTTACACTGCAGTGGACACTGAGTGAGGCTCTTTATTTTCAATATTGTTTCATTCTGATTTTAAATCAATCAAGCAGTGAGGGTTTTTTAGGCCTTATTTTGAAAGTTCAGTAGCATGGCATACCCTACTGTTATGGAAAACTTCCTAAATTTCCTTTTTCTCAATTTCATCACGTTAGTGCTAGCCAAGAACACAGCAGGAACTTGCATTATGTTAAATTATAGCAGCGTGGAGTTTTTATAAGTGGCTAATCTCTCTTCTGGATAGAACCTTTTCAAAATGGAGATAGTGCCATTAATATTCCGCTTTACTTTGTTTTCATATTTGGTAGTAGATCAAAGTTTATTAGACACTGTACTTACCTAGTAAAACACCCAGCAGTTGTACTACAAATGGCTGTTCAAAGCTGCTTCCAAGTGCATGACTGTGTGATATAAAATACCATCCCTGTAATCGCTTTTCTGATGCATAAATGTGTGTCTGGCTCTTGAATTGCAGAACTAAATATTTGTGTGAAATTAAGTACTAAACAGCACAATGTTAGGGTTTTTTTAATGGCCAAATATTAGTAAGTATTGACAAATTCTGTTCATTGGGATGAAAGGATAGGGTTTTATTGTGAATTGGGATTTAGTTCTGTGTGTTTAAACTCTAATGATAAAGCAGAAGTTCAGCACTACTGAAAAGGTGGCTTATAAGGAATAGCCAGAAACTCAAGGAATAATGGCAAATTTGCCAAAAGTGCTGGAATACAAACTTTCCTGGTTAGAGTTTTCCAGGTACTACCCCTCTGCAGTAAATCTCTCAGAGCTTTTGTTCTTAAATGTGGTGAAGGTTGTGCCTGTTTAAAGTGATAAATAAGTAAATTAAAGCCTGAAATCTTCAGGGTATGGTCATGCCGTTAAAGAGGTGTCAGGGATTTCTCGTGCAGGATCCCAGTTTTCTCCAGGGCTTTGGTTAACTCTTTAATTTACTCGTAAGCTCTGTGCAGGTTTGTGCTGCCGCAGTGAGATCTGGGCAGTGGTTCATACCTGGCAGGCTCCACTGGATGTGTCCCAGCTATTCCCAGAGAGACAAAAAGCATATTACGATAAAAGATGTAAAATGGCAACAAGTCGAGAGAACTGGTGTGTGAAGACAGTAATGGAAAACCATCCAATAGGGCTGTTGGAAAGGTAAACTGAGGCTGTCAGGGAAAGCAAATGCGTGTTGTGGGTGACTTCCAATCTCACCTGTCCATCAGTCTGGAGGAGACATTTACTGTTCAGCAGGGAGAGCTGATTCCACACAGGAAGTGGCTTTAGTGTAAGGAGGGCTGGTAGCAGGAATTTTACCTGGTCTCTGCTGTCAGGATTACCACTGCCTTGCTGTTTCTGTCAAGCCTTTCTTTCTTTGTCTCTTATCCCCTGTGATTTCCACTTCGGTGAAAGACGTGACCCTGCTTTGGCCACCTTGTCCAGCGGGACTTCTTGATTTGTAACACTCCAGTGATACAAATGCAGGCAATATTTTAAGGTGTTAGCTTAAGGTATTTGGCAGAAATTTGACTTGCCTGTCCTTCATAGTCATTAGCAATAACTTTCTGGCCAGAAAAGTTGTTTTTGTCTGGTTCAAACTCTTGTCCTGGCTTGCTCTTAGAGGCTTGGGTCCTTTATATTTTATTCAGCCTTCCTTACAGACTCAGTACCCTGGCAAAACAGTTTCACAGTGTTCAGCTCTTCAAGCAGTTGTACTGTTTTGTGTTCTGTGGACTGGCTCAGGCTCTAGTGACAGATGTGACCCCTTTGAAACAGGGACGGACAAATGGTGCATTCAAAGTTCAGAGCTTCTGCAGTCTCCTCACTTAGAGGTATCTGGTAAAAGCCTGCGGATGCATCTCGCTTTGGAAATAATTTCAGTCCGGCACTGCCTGTGTTTTAGTTAGCAAATGGAAATACTCTCTCTTTATCTATTTGTTCACATTTTTTTGGGTCAATACACAGCCTCAGGTCACCATTTTTCTTCTCAGCTGTATCTAGTGAAATGACCCAGTGAGTGTACTCTTCTATTTTCCTTGCTAGTCTAAAGCATATGAATCTGTTGAGCTTGAATTCCATAAACAAAGTGTCATCCCCGTCACTGAAATTACTGGCAGCTTTGCAGCACTGGTCAATTAAGTGAAGTTTTCATTGGGGAAGTACATTGGGACTAAGTGCCTCTTTGCCACTACACTTAAGAAATGTGCTAATGTCTTCCTATTGCACCACTGACATCTTGGGTCAGTAACGGGGTGCTTGGAGACA
Source organism: Callaeas wilsoni (assembly GCA_013398955.1). Taxonomy (NCBI): domain Eukaryota; kingdom Metazoa; phylum Chordata; class Aves; order Passeriformes; family Callaeidae; genus Callaeas; species Callaeas wilsoni. The sequence goes on along the minus strand of VWPU01004677.1, from coordinate 11,724 downwards.
GCCTTTTCTGGCACTTCTCTTGCTTGAATAACAGAGATCATGCTAATTGTAGTGCCACTGTCATTATCCAGAGCCTTCTCTTACAACTGTGCAGTTTTAGCAGCTTGACAGATGTGAACAGCCAGACAAGTCTCCCTGAGTGGACACTTTTATTATACACTGCTGCAAGAGTTTAACCTGATTTTGCCATCCACTGCTGTTAAAAGTCTCGTGGGTAAGGTCCAACGTCTTTTTTTTCTTGTTAATCATTTCTTCTCATGCCCTATTTTTCATAGGACTGTCACACACAAAGTTGTGTGTTGTAAATTGTTGTAAAGTTTCTATAATTTTGTAGAAGTGCAGTGTGAAATTTTAAATATTTTTATCATAATTATGTTAGTGGCTGTTGCTGTTAGAGTTCCTGCATTTGGTTTCCTTAGTTGTATATTTCTCTTGAAAAGCAGGAATCACCAGCCTGCTACGAGGGGAGGCTGGGAGTGATTTGTCCTTTCCAATACCATGAAGCCAACACTAAGCCCCAAAACAGTGGTTAGGAATTTGACATTTATATGAAAACTTTGAAGGTAACTAAGAAGGTAAAGTTTGACAAAGTTGCTTATTGATGGAAAAAAAAAAAGTGAACAAAGTTTATGCTTTCGGATGGAAAAAGAGACTTGTTTCCTGAGCCCATTTAAAAATCAGATTTTCTGTGCCCAAAGAGGAAATCTAAGTAAATAAAAGGAAAGCTGATGTCCCCTGATGTTGAGGCAACAGAGGGGTTGGACCACTGGATTCTGCTTATTAACTGCAGCAAGCAGTCCCAGGGAGCAGATGTTGAAATATCCCCACCAATGTGTCTAATGTCTTATTACTTAGGTAACTGCTGCATTTTTCTGCTTGGTACCATTTTTCAACTGGGCAGTTCTTAATCTGAAAATATTTTTGAAACTGATATAATTTACAAAACAATTTGCTTTTAAAATTGGGCTCGCATCCCCAATTTACGTAGATGATGCTCTATTTTTGGTGAACTATTTCACATAAAGTTGCCGTTTGGATTTCAAGTAGATGCATTCAGATAGAAACTGATAATAGCATAGATACTCTATTAATGTTTTTCTCTAATATTCTATTGCTATTAAAAAAACGAACTGTTTAAGTGCAATGAAAAGATTTGTCATTCCAAACGACTTTTGAACAGCATTGTAACTTTATGTAACCATTTAATTTTTCCTTCTGATTAAGAGTGAAAGTTCACTTTGGAAATGTTCCTTTCTGTCCTTGTGAAGTTCCATTTTCCAACCAGTTCTGTTGCCTGAGGGTGCTGTTCCTGCCCAGCTTGAGCCAATGTAAATTGATGCTGCCAGGTTTCTGCCCTCTCCCAAACTGAGCCACCCTCTTTTTGTGCCAACCCTGGCGTGCCTCTGATTCCTCTGGAAACTGCTGCAGGGACATAAAGCACATAAAATACGCTTTTCTTTTTTTTTTTTTAATAAAGGGTGAGTTTGTATCACCTTGGGATCAACTTACTGCTTGAGTAAGCAAGAAAGAGGCAGGGCCTGGTGGGGGAGGGACAGCAGAGCTGAGCTGGGTCCTGCAGCCCAGCAGTTGCAGTGGTATGGCTTTAATTTGTCCCTGGGACGCTCCAGTAAAAAAAAGGGATTGTTCTGGGAGTTGCTTACATCATATGTGCACTGCAGGATATTAAACACTGAGAGGTTAGAGAACATGAGAGGCACTCAGTAAACGATGCAGCTTTGATTTCTGTGCTGGGTGGGGTTTTTTCTCATTTTGCTGGTTCTGTATCACGTTGAACAAATAAAAGTGAGGCTCACATTAATGTACTGCCATTTCCTTATGCAAGTAGAATGTGCTTCTTGATGATTAAGATAAAACTGTTTTCATGAGCTCAAAGGAAACACACACACACACCATCACCACCCCCACAACAAACAAAAAACCCCCCCAAACCCTGAGTTTCTTGCACTATTGTTACAAACAGGATTGGTAGCACTACTTCTTATTAGAGTTGTCATTAGGAGAGTTTGGTTTTAGTTTCTTATAAATTCCCCAACCATTAACTGTTTCAGCTAAAGTATTCCGTGCCAAGCATCTGCCTCAGATTGAATAATTTTTTTTCTTTTCCAGAACTTCAGCCAAGAATTCAGTGGTTTACAAGAACAGAGCTCGTGGAGGGGGGCGGGGGTAGAAACTCTGGATTTTCCTTTGTTTAAAAATAGTTGCTGACCTCTTGTTTGAGAAGCACTGATACCCTGATGAAGCATGCCAGGAGGAGACCTGTTAGATTGCTGAGAACAGTCCATGGGTGATTTGGTGGGATGTCAGGTTAGCAACATTTGAAAGGATAATTTTGCTTATGGCAGGGATGGAGTTGAGGTGTCCTTAGAGCTAAAACCTGTGGAAATTGCTGCGCACTGGGCACGTGCCCTGGCAGGGTGAGCTCTGCCCTCGGGCAGTTCCAGGTGTTCTCTGCAGGAGTCTGCCCTGGGCAAAGCGTGAGAGCTGTGGGGATGTCCCTCCTTGTGCTGCCCGTGCTCAGAGCCCCGGGATGCTCTCCTGAGAGCTGTGGGGATCTCCCTCCTTGTGCTGCCCGTGCTCAGAGCCTCGGGATGCTCTCCTGAGAGCTGTGGGGATGTCCCTCCTTGTGCTGCCCGTGCTCAGAGCCCCGGGATGCTCTCCTGAGAGCTGGGGGGATGTCCCTCCTTGTGCTGTCCACGCTCGGAGCCCCGGGATGCTCTCCTGGAGCACCGATGGAGGAGGAGCAGCGCTGCACAGGTGGGCACAGAGCTGCTGTGCTGTCTCCTGCTCCAGTGCCCGCTGTAACCAGGTGGAACCTCCCTCTTGCCACCCGTGGGTGTGGAGTCAGGCCCTGCCTCTTTCTGCTTTAATTACCGATTTTAATTCCTGCTGTCTGCAGCTGAATTACCCAGTCAGTCATTGCACAGTGCCACCAGACTGGTTTGCAGACTGAAGCCTGACAGTGGCCTGTATTTCCCAGGCTGCTGAAGCGAGTTTGTTCCACGTGCTCCTTCCCAGCCATCGTTGGGTTGGTGCTGTGGGTGTGCTGCTGGAGACAGTAATTATGCCTTATCCATCTTCATTCTTTTAAATCATATTCGTTTTTGCACGATTTGGGGTTTTTTTTAACTTTCTAATTTCATATCTCTCTGGAAACAGCCAGAATGTTTGATTTTTGCACTGGAGAATCAAATGACCTCTCACTCCGCTGGCACGAAATAAAGAGTAGCAAATAGAATAAATAACTACTGTGGGGAAGGTAATATAGTATTGACTTCTCAATACCTGTTAATTTTCATTGATCAGAACATCGGGGAAGAGGGAGATTGAATTTGGCTGCCCCTTTCTGAGGGTGGATGCCTACTTGTGAATAACACCATCCTGAAAACTCATGAGGGTTTCAATTTTCCTACAGATTTATGTAAAATCTTGTAGAGGATCAATTTGTATTACAGTTTTGTCATACTTCATAGTATACTTTGTTGTTATTCCTTGCATTCCCACATTTTTAATGGTGAGTTTAATCGAGGCTTTCTCAATCTCCTTTGCTCTTTTGGTGGGATGTGAAATCTGATGATGTGTCATGGCTCCACGTGTGCAGTATTGAGCTGTTCAGATGGAAAAGATGATTCTCTTTGTGCATAGCTGTAATTTGGGATTTAGACTTGACTCCTACAGCGTAGGGGTGGTACATCTAGGAAAGGCCGGCTGTTTTCTGGACAGTGTCTGTGCTGGGGAATGCTTTTTGGGTGACTGTGTGTGTGACAGGCGTTGGCACCAGTAGCCAAGGGGAGATGCACCTGCCTACGTGACACTGCATGAGCTTGTGGTTCTTCTCAGCTGGGTCTCTCCTGTCTGTCCTGCTGGGTCTTCATAGCATTTCTTCAAATCTTTGTCTTTTAGATGGCCAAGCTTACTATTAAAAATAATAAGTTGTGTTTTATTTGGCAGAGTGGCTAATTGCTATATTTTCCATCTTTTGTAGGTGCTCAAAAGACAGTCTTTTGGGACAGATGTTACTGAGCTCATACTGTATCAAATGCCTTTGTGCTTCTCTTTTTCATAATTATACCCTTGATAATTCCAGAAAGAAATCTATTAAAGGAATTCAGAAATAGGAAACTCTCTTCCCATGCGTGTGTGTTGAACGTGCTCCCTTGTCATTCCATCACAGTGTGAAAAGGGAAGAGCAAGGAATTCTAAGTGGTATTCCCTATTTTCTGTAATTCTCTCCTCAGCTGTATGTGCAGATGTGAATGCTGAGGTAACCTGTCAGATCTCATTTGTTCATCTGTAAAATGGGAGTGATTATAGCACTTGATTACCTTTTTGTTACCGTGATGTGGATAGGAAAAGTATTTTTTACTTTGGGGTAAATTACAAGTTCTTTTTACATTAGTACCCGCAGCTGATGAGGGAGTCCTGTGAATTGTTGCTGTTCCATTTTTACTGAGGGATAACCCCGCTCTGATAAAAGATCAGGGTCCCATGATAGTGCTCAGCAATTCACTGCAGGTGCCCATTAGTTACATTTTCATATTGATTCCATGAGCCGATGTGTTTGTGCTTTGGAATGTCAGCAAGCTGCTAAGAGGAATTTTTGCAATTGTCTGCGACATAATGGAATTAGAATATTCTCCTTTTTCCTTTGGAGTGTCATCAGCAGTCTGGAGATAAAAGGGTGGTGCTGACTGGTCTTGAAAGACAAATGTGGAAACACCTATAGTGCAAGGTCCATCTGGAAGGTCTTTATTGCATTATACCCTCATTCAAAGAACCAGAGATTCGTGTGTTGCCTTGGCTATTTCACGGATTAAAGTTGGATATTGCTGAAGTTCAGGCTCAAAGCTTCACAAGTCCTCAAAGCTTCAGGCTTCCATTGAACTTTAGTCTTGGTTTTGAAAATTCATTTAGAATTAAATTAGCTGTAGTGATGAAACTGTGGCACTTTAATAGGAATCATCAGATGACATTTAAACATGATCCTGTAGTGCAGTAACGTCAGAGCTGGTTTGAGGTAAAAAAATCATGCCTTTAGGCAATATTGTTCAGGAAAGTCACAAAATGCAAATGGTTTCTTTGAACAGTACTTACATTGATTTGTTTTTGTTTTGAGAAGAGGAAAAGGGTCCACCTTTGTCAGTTGCTGAGATGTGTGAATGGGAGTTGAATCCACAGTTCTGAGTGCCTCTCCTCTCAAATTTGGATCCTGATCTAGACCCTGAAATGCATCTCTCAGCTTTAAAGAGCAAATCAATTCAACAGTGCTTCCGAACCCATTTAGACTTTAGCAATGTTCTGACCCTTTTTGTACTTTGTGACTCTTGCACCTCCTCCCTTCGTTCACCCTTCTATAAAGGTGTGTCACACTGGAGCCCTGGGTCACCAGGGCTTTTTAGTTTCTCTTGACTTTTTGTAGTTCATTATTTCATGATGTGGACTTTTCTAAAATTAAAATGAGATTTTAGTGTTAGAACCTGTACACGAAGAACTGCCAAGACACTGGCGCAAGGTGTTGGCTGATAGAGCTTATTTATCTAACAGGTCATGGGTGCTTGGCAAAGTGTCTTCAGCCCACCTCGTTTTCCATGCAATTTCCCTTCCAGTGAGGAGAACTGGATTTGCTGTGTCAGACATTCCGTGTTATTCACAGAGAACAGTTTACCATGAGTTCTTTTTCCCCCAGCATTTACATATTCCTTTGTTGGAAGAGGGGACAGTTCAGGATGCCAGGTATAATTTGGCACTGCTAGACCGTCTCAGAGTTGAAGTGATTTTGGAAATTTCTCTCTTTTCCTGATAATTACTCTCTTTATAAGTGATAGATGCAGTTCAAATAGAACTATTCCAGTATCCTTCATGGGAGGATGTTTAAAACAATTCATCTGAGTCCATTTGTTCAGCTTATTAAAGTACATTTAATGCAAATTATTTGGCTGTTACAAGTAGAGGCATTTAAATGTATTTATCGATGATTACTTATTCAGTTTTCACCTCTAAAGAAACAAAATATAACTAGAATTTTCATTACTCTGCCCTGTGTCATGCAGTAGCCTTGCACAATTTCTGGACACAGAGAGAAGCTCAGTTTTGGTGGAATTTTGGTCTGGAGTTTTATCAGCACAGCAGTTATCCAGTTCATCTCTGACTTTATCAAATAATAGTTCATGTGCTGGTTTCTGGCTTCCTCTGCTGCTGAGAATCCTGAGTGTCAGTGTTCTCTCCACCTGATACAGCAGGGTGATACGCAGGGAGGGTGGAAAGAAAGCACAATATTTTCATTAGTGAACTACAGAGTTTGGGTGTTTCGGTTCTTGCTGGTGATTGGGGCTAAAAACTCAGTTTTGGGTGTCAATACAATGGCTCAAGTTATTGTTACTGGTGATCAAGGGAGTGGCCTTTGTTCACGAGGCTCATTTGTCTTTCCAAATGTGGACACCTGCTTTAGGGGGAGGGGATTCACGCTCTGGGCTGCAGCTGAAAGTGTTTGCTGTGTCTTGGGCTGTGGTGGGAACAATTAAGGGTCACACAGGTGCCGATGATGACAGCATTGAAATCACAGGTGAGCCCGTTTCAGCCCGCTGATTTCTCTGTGAGCGCGGGGGTCTGCGGCTTTTTGGGTCAGCACTTCTTGGAAATGCATCCCTTTGGCACAGGCTGCTATATGTAGTTAAAATCCTAAACTACTCTCTGCTCCAATGATCACAGAAGAGTAAGGAATCCTTCCAGAGGGTCATCCACGTTGATGTGGTGTTTTGACTCCATCTACAAAGTAAGTTCATATTTCTGGGCGTCGAATGTGGGTGAAAAGCTCACCTTTCTGTTACCTGTGCTCTGCTTTGTGCGTTTGGTTATCCAAATGTTACTCTAGTACCTTATCCAACCTTCTTAGAAAACAAGTTGGGAGTTGCCAGCCTCTGCTTTTGTTAAATTTCTGTTATTGAAGAAATACACTTGGATTTATATTGAAATTTACTATACTAAAATGGCACAAAAGTAAATAGCACTTTACAAACAGAGTGAATATACACCCCCCCATCAACTCCCCTTTTATAATTTTTATTTTGTCTCACCACATTTCAGGTTTTAGCTCCTCTTAACTGAAAATGAAATCAAACAGTGTGAGCTTTTGGGCAGCTCTTTGAATAACAGAAAATGCAAACCACATGGTACATTCCCAGTGTGAAGATTTAGTGGAGAAATCTTTCTTCATTGAGAAAACAAACTCTACTGGGTTTACTAAGTGACATTTCAAAGCAGTTGGAGATGAAAGGACTGTGGTCTAATTCATTGCATATGTGATATTTCCTGGTGGATAGGTGTTACGTTGAAAAAGAGAGGAAGTAGAGTAAAACTGAGGGGATTTTGGTCTGAATTGTTAGTTTAAAAATTGGTCTAATCCCGTTTTTCTATCTAAAAAGTGGCAAATATCTAAATCTAAAAAGTGGCAGATATCCACAATCAGAAAGTCACAGCTAGAGTAACTGTTCAACACTTTGCACTATAATACTTTTAAAATGGGACTTTCTCAAGCTGTAGTAGTTTTAGCTGAGGTCTTTCATGCCGTGGGTTTTCTGACTGATTCGGAAAAGTCTCTGTGAAGTGGTTCAGTTGTTTCTGAGAACAAAGGCAGCTAGAGAATCCTGAGTTCTAGCCAGCTAGAATCATTTCCAGGAGCAGCTCTAGCTGGGTTAAATCCTGTGATTTTCACTTTTGGAGGCAAAGATAGATGGTGTTTTCCTTAATCTCTCTTTCTGAAGTGATGATGATGTATGAATGCTAGCATTCATTTTTACTAAGTAAGATTCATGACTGCAGATAACTCCTGCAAACATGTCCCTGCATTACAAAAAGGCACATAAAAAGGGAGATGAAAATATTTTGAAGCTTTTGGTCTAATTCCACGAAAAAATCTATTCAAAGTCACCAGACTTTTCGAGTCTGAAAATTGGGTTTGGTCTGCTCTTAATGCAGAGTTGGGATGGTGGCAGCAGCATTATTCTGGGAGCCTGGTCTTTGGGGAGCGGGCTGCCTCTGGCGCGGCAGAGCTGCTTGTGGGTTTTCCTGGATTTGTTCCTCTTTCTGGGCATTGGCAGGGTGGGAGCAGCAGAGCCCCTCGGTGCCTCGTCCCCTCCAGCCGAGGAGGAGGAGGAGGAAGCACTCTGGGCACGCCAGGGGTTAAGGAACAGGTGGCCGTGCACGGGCCTGCTGTCTCATTTCGCACACAGGATGGATAGCTTCCTGGGAAAAAATCCCAGTTTTGGGGCTGAAGGAGGGTATTGTCTGCGGGCCTCGGCTCCGTTTGTTGCAGAGGCTGGAAGGTGTGAGGATGGAGCGGGCTCGGTGTGGCTGTAACTCGGATCTGGCACAGAGGAGCTCCGGTGTTTTTGTGAATGATTTGGGGCTCTCGCTGCTTCTTGTGCTCCGAGTTGGTGGCAGAGAGGAGCTCCAGTGTTTTTGTGAAGGATATGGGGCTCTCGCTGTTTCTCATGCTCTGAGTTGGTGGCACAGAGGAGCTCCGGTGTTTTTGTGAAGGATGTGGGGCTCTCGCTGAGCCTCTGGTGTTCTGTGAATGATTTGGGGCTCTCNCGTGGCTGTAACTCGGATCTGGCACAGAGGAGCTCCGGTGTTTTTGTGAATGATTTGGGGCTCTCGCTGCTTCTTGTGCTCCGAGTTGGTGGCAGAGAGGAGCTCCAGTGTTTTTGTGAAGGATGTGGGGCTCTCGCTGTTTCTCGTGCTCTGAGTTGGTGGAACAGAGGAGCTCTGGTGTTTTTGTGAAGGATGTGGGGCTCTCGCTGAGCTCTGGTGTTTTGTGAATGATTTGGGGCTCTCGCTGTTTCTCGTGCTCCGAGTTGGTGGCAGCGTCCTGGAACTCGTTCTCGACAGCCCTTCAAAGACCACAGCCTTGTTCCTGGGAGCCCAATGCGAGCCACAGAAGGAGGACAGGCAGAGGATAGCCGGTTCTAGGCATCTTATGGTTCCTCTCAGAAGTTTCCCTTGGCATTGAGGACTCAATTTTCTGAACCCTTCTTTTATCTTCCCTTGCTGTAGCCAAACGTGCTGGAGAAGTTTGCAGGTTAACTTGTGGATCACGGAAGGAGCAAAGATTGTAGAAGGTTAAAGAGAAGTTTAGTAACACTCTGGGGAATTGCATTCTGTTCATGTTCCTGCTACCCAGCACTATGTTGGGGGGAAAAAGGCACATTTCTGTTACGCTTGGATTTTTTTTGTTTAATAGCTGTCCCTAATGTGAGCAGGAGATTTGATCAGAACTTGCACTAATACTGAATCCTTCAGAAAATCAGGCCACAGGTTTTCTAAATTAGGCATCTGTATTAGCAGATGCATCTGACAGTGTAGCTGCTAATTTTGCTGTGCTGCAGTTCAGCCTTTTAAAATCATGGAAAATTCTGTTCAAGCAAAGGGCTGTGTAAGTAAATGTATTAATATTTCTGAAGTGTGCTGTATAGTACCATGATAAGCTGCCTAAAAAGTTTATCAGAATTTTTCATAATTCAGTGCAACACTTGAATATTGTGTCTTGAATTACTGCACGGGGTTATACATAATGATAAAGAAATAGTGAGCAGCTGTCTGTTCTGTCAGCCTTACTCAGAAGTACTCTGGAAGAAATAAATTGTCATTAAAGGCTGTATCTTAATGCATATGTATGTGAGGATGAATTAAGTTTAAGTCTGGATTTCCTTATTACTTTTTTAGTGCTTTCCTTGGCAAACTTAACGTTCTTTTTTTGTGAAGGAACCTTCTGGCTCATTGTAGGCTATTCCTGCTGCTTTTAATATCCTTTGAGATTGATTCATGAAGTGCCAACATCTTGAGCTGTGGAAAAAGGGTAAGAATCCTAAAGAAAGACCCTGGATACATGAGAATAAATTTGAACTCAGACTCTTTCTGTGCCACTTTGATCTGAAAGAGACATCTTGTGATTCGAAGGAGCTTTGCTGTTAACTAAGACCATTAATTCAGTCAGTTCCATTTTGATTAAAAACTGATAGCATTAGCAAAATATATAAAGACAACATCTGGTTCAAGTTTCTTGGAGTGATATTTTAGAAAACTAAAAGAGCTATGTCTGGGGATTTTTGAATTTATCTGTATGTGATAACTGCTTGGAGGAGAAAAAAAAATCTCTGTGGCTGGATGAGCTCAAGAGCACTTTTCTATTATGTTTATATTTATGGGATGTTCAGTGCTGAACGTGCTGGTAGAGGATGGGTTGGTGTGTGATTCCCTTTCACTGGCTGGCAGTTCGGCACAGGAGAGTGAAGCTGTGAGGAAACAGAGGAAAGTGGAAGTGGAGGGTTCAGTGGGAGGATGTTGGGAGCCCTGGCAGAGCTGGAGGAGAAGGTGGTGGACCCAGATGCAAACAGCTTGGAACTGTGCCTGCTTTGAAAATTTACCAACAGCGCAGGTCACGGGAAGGAAAACCTGTGGCTTTTTCACTTCTTTAGGTCTCTGAACAGAAGGCAGGAAAAAATAATCCCAAAGCAAGGTTTCCCTGTAAGTTAATCGAGTGGCCGTCTCTGGCTTGCTGTGTGCTCTGAGCAGTGTCAGAGGGATCTGGCATTCCCTTGTGGCACACTCCATGCAGAAGAAATATGTTTTCCCCACCAGATTCCAGGTGCTGTAGAATCCCATAAAAGCTCTTTGCAGCTGTCAGGGAATGAGAATTCAACACATTGCACAAAAGACTGAGCACGTTGAAGGTCAGGAATGGTATTGACCTGTGTGGTTGATAAAAATATTACAAGAACCTCCCCCAAAATTAATTTGATGCATTTTTTTAGGTTTGAATTTAAATTTTTTCTAGGCCTCAACAACTAAAGTCAGACTTCCTTTAAGATCTTTATAAATATTCCTGCTAATTAAGCTATTGACAGTGAGGCTGAGAAAATCTACTTAGATTTTTTGAGTGTAGTGGTTAATGCTTTGAGAATCACTTTGTTGTATGAAGTTCCTTACAGTCAGCTTACAGAATGAAACTTCATTTGAATGTCAAAGTGGTAATTTCCTTCAGCAAGTAGCAGAAATAGGCTTAAGACACTCCATTAATTAATTTATTTTAAAGAAAGGGTAATACTAAGTGTTTAAAGAGAAAGAAAAACAGAAGTGTGCTCCTTTAAAGTCTCACAAAAGTTTGTTCAATGGCTCTAAATTTCCTTGATACTTCCTAGAGTGCCTGTCAGTGCCTTACCTGGTTATATTTTCATCTGTTTATTGACACATCACCACTGAACTATAGTGCAGGAGATTCTTTAGCTGATACATCAAGCTTTTATCCTCATATCCTCCTTGCAAGAGGGTTTACTTGAAAGAAAAATAAATATTTTGTAGGTTCTTTTGATTCACTGTGTGAACAGAGACCAGTTATTTGTAGTTCTGAGGGCTTTCTTCTGGGACCTGTTTTGGTTTCCTCAGGAAATGTGCCTTATTCTCTTTTTCCTCCCTTAAATGTCATATATTAAAAAACTCTAAAGAAATGGTGGTGTTCAAATAATTGTAACTGGGAACAGAAATCTTTGCTGTAGACAGCAGAGCAGGCTGTGTTTCAGAAGCCTTCCTTTAATAAGCAGAAGTGACCCGGAGGGTTTCTCCTAAGCCGCGGTGGTGCGATGGCAGAGGGCTTGGCTGTGTTGCAGTGTGCGGTAAAACCCAGCCTGAAACGCAGGTTTTTGGTGCAGCCAG
>VWPU01004676.1:0-157748 GCA_013398955.1 Callaeas wilsoni | reverse complement strand
CCTGTCCAAACCGAGACACTCCTCAAGGCTGAAGGAATCCTTATCTCATCAGACACTTGGTAAGTGAATTGGAATAAGTGCACTCAAACCGAAATCTTAGCTGAGTGATAGAAAGGATTGCTTGTGCACATGTAGTCCTTTAGACATAAACCACTGACCAAGCCTGGTGATCCATATTGTCTTGTCTATGTGGATCCAGCCAGACCTAAACTCCTCTCAGAATGGAGTTTAGAACTCAAGGAGGTCATTTTTGAATCTCATGGCTCGTCAGGAATGTCTTTCTCAGGGTTTTATCTGACTCTGTACTCTATCCAGTACATGAGTACCTTGCCATTAAATCTTGCTGAATCATTGTTGCATTTACTATCAAGCTTAGCCAAATGGCTGCTCTGTATCAATAAACATACCACTGTTTTTCTCTTACAAGTGAAGTATGTCACTCTGTCCATGACAAGGACTTAGTGAGTTTGCAGAAGAAAGCAAGTTTGGGAAGTAGTTTATACACAGTCATTCAGAAAGAATTCCAGGAGCTTGAGAAATAGGCTGGCAGAAACATCATGAAATCCATCTTATAGAAACAAAAACTGCTATGCTTGGGATGCAATAAGACCGTGCCACAATGTAGGTGGATGCTGACTGCGTGGAAAGTAATTTAGTATGAATGGATCTGGTGGGCCTAGCTGCCCACTAGTTGAGCATGAATCAGCAATCTCTGTTCTCGTGAAGGCTAAAGTTTTATTGGTCTGCATTAGGACAAGCATAGACAGCAGACAATGGGAAGCAACTGTGCTGCCCTGTGGGGCATTTCTGAGGCTGCGCTTGAAGAAATGTTTCTAGTTTGGGGCTTCAGGAGAAAGACTGAAAAACTGAACAATGAAGAGGCAGGAGGAACATATGAAATAAAGAAAGGCAGAGGAAGTTGGGTTTCTTCAACACGGAAAAGAGAATGTTGAGAGACAACCTGTTTGCTGCATTCAGCTCCCTTTTACTTGGTAGAGAGAAGAGAGTGCCAGAATATTGTCCAAGCGGCAAAGTAAAAAGCTTACAGACCATGGCAATTGACAGCTGCCACAATGGAAATCGACGCTGTATGTACAGATTCATAGCGATGACAGTCAAACACCGGAAGAGGTTCTCCAGAGAGGCTGGAGAATCTTAATTTTTGGAGATATTAAAAACTCAGTGGTAGAAGGTCCTGAGCACCCTCACCTAACATATAGCAGAAGATGAGATCAGATGACTCTCCAATCTAAAGTACTGTATGTTCATAGTGAAATTTTTGCTTTCCTTTAATACTTTGTTTTGTTGCCTACTTTTAATGATAATATATCTTACCCTGACACATAGGATCATCTAGCCATGACTGTTGTTATGTAATATATGCTGAAATTTTAAGAGTTTGGGTTTTTTGGAGTGAGGGTGTTTTAGGAATTTTTTAAGTATAATGCTTCTGCATTCTTGTTTAAATATCCTCTAAAAGAGAACTTGGGAGTTTTCTAGTTTCAAGACACTATACATGTCTAATGGAAAAAATTATCTAGTTTAGGAGCAGCTCAGAAAATTGGAATCAATGCACTACAATGTGAAAGTACACCATTTCAAACAAAATTAATAGGTTATAGATTAGAACTAGTTATTCTGTAAAAGATGGAAATAGCAGCTGACAACCATATTCTATTTTTGGCTATTATATACCTGTGTCCCATCTCTTGTTCATTGTTTCCTCTTAACATTAGTATTCGTAGCATGTTATCTTGAAAGCAGAGATAATAAAACAATACCACTGTGGTCTTCTCCACAGCAGAGCCCTGCAAGAGATCTGACTCTCTGAGTAATCAGTGATTTACAATCAATCTTATTCTATTGCTTTTTTTCTCTATCTCCCTCAAGGTACCAGCGCTAAAGGAAAAAGATGCTTTCAAATCACACAATGAAGTTAGAAACATGTCAATAACAGGTTCACTTGGTGATTCTAGAAATCATAACACTATACCTTTTTTACAAATAAGTACAAGAGAACTCTCTGTCTGGTACACGTAGGAGTGCTTGCTATTAAGCACTTTAATATTTCTGTAATACCTAATTAGTGTCTATTGCTTCTTTTTCAGCCAGGGAACAAAAAGCTCTTTGCCAAGGAAGAACTGGAGCTCATTCCAATTTACTGATGAAGAAATTAAACTTCAGAGACCAGCTATGACTTCCCAAGGTCCTTATGGCAGAAAGGAGGGCAAAGAAACAATTTAACTTTGCTTTTTCCCTACACCTCAACTGCCTTACATGTCACAGTACAAAGGCTGAAGAAAACACCATAGGGTAATCCTGGTACAAGTTCAGATAGAAAAGAGATGTCCCTAGGGCAGCCTGCAGAGGAGAGCACTATTAAGATTTTCAACAATAGCGAAAGAGCCCAAATATGCTAGCTCTTCTGATAGAGAGGCCTTCAGCACTCTTTCTACTGTACCAGCCAGCTCTCCAGCTTTGGGTGCTGGATTTGGATACGGTTGGTTGCTGTTGATCTGAGCTGGTTGTGCAGTGCCATGAGAAGCCCACACTTTCTAAGCTTTAAGAAAATTCAGGACTTTCCTATACCTTGGTCATAGCATTGAAGGAAGTCACCTTACCAGCTAAAAAGCACAGACAGAAAACAAATTTGATCCTTTTTCCTGATCTGCAAGTTGGTCTAAGAGGACATATGTTCTCTAAGAAGAATACTTCCAAGCATTTGGAATTTTGATTCAGTTTCCTAACTTAACATCTTTCTTATTCTTCATTCATAAAAAGTACCAGGGGTTCTTTGAAAAAATCAGGTTACAGAATTTGATTTTAATGAACACAGATACTAAATGAAATATAAATATTTGCGATAGGAATATTCTGTAAGGAGCATGATGTCTACTACTTTTTGCAGTAGCTATTATGTGGGAACTGAACTCATTTTCTCTATGTTTTATTTTGTCCCCCACTTTATGCCTAAAGTCTACAGCAAATCTGGACTGTGGAATTCGCTAAGCAGATATGTTAGAATCACTTCACATACACATACTTTTTGGGCCTTAAGTGCATATTCTTGCTTAAGACCTCCTAGGTAATTACATACATGTCAGCATTTTCTAAGTGTGCAGATTTTACATTTCTGGAACAATAGGCATTATAATGAGAATTCTTCTATAGCTCTGTCGAGACAGAAAAGGCAGAAAATGTGTGAAGAGCTGGCTCTTTCTCAGTGAAAGAAATATTTGCTAATACTTGTTTATAAGCATTTATTTTTATGCATATGACACTTGAGTCAAAATTGATTACATTATCAATTCTGAAAAAAATTGTTTTCTGATTTCTGATTTCCACTGATTTATCTTTTACCAGTACACCAAAAAAACCTAAAAATTTACCTAATTCCTCAAAATATTTTATAAACATTTTTTATAAATGTTAACATTTTTATGAACTTAACATAAAGAAATTTAAAATTTTCGAAGAACTTTAATAGTTTTTCTTTTTGTACAAAAGAAATATGAAGCTCAATGAAGAAGATACACTAAGTGACTGTTATATTTCAGTTGAAAAATTCACATTGAGGCTCAAAATTCTACTTCAGTTTTTGCATTCACCTGAAATAACTAGACCACTTAGCTCTGAATAACTGTGAGTAGAACAGGTCACTCTGTACATTTGCTTGAGGATGTTAGGTACATTACAGTGGGATAATGAAAAATGCAGAAATAGAACAAAAAACGTAGCAGGCTTCTACTCAGGAACATTGCAATGAAATTAAATGAAAAAATCAATCTTGTTCTGATAGAGCTACTAGTAAAATCATGTGCACACTGTAAGAAAGATTTGTGAATATGGATTATACTAGAATCACTCTGATCTTTATTTCAAAACTCAGCTATGAACGCAGTTCTTTTTCATCTTCTTCTATTAAAGAAAAAAACACTCATATTTATTTTAGTAAAATTAGCTCATTTGACAGCTTCGGACATTAGCAAAAATAAATACAGAATACTTGTATTCTCCTAAATCAGTGTGAAAAAGACAGCATCAAAATATGGGTTAAAATTTTTATTTAGGTAGTTGATCAGAAACATTATTGTATGGATTGAAAGAAAAGAGTTTTACTTCCAGACACAAAGCTTCATAGAAGTAAACAAAATATTTTGAATATATATTGCTTATCCATACAATATATGTTGTTTATCCAGCTTACTAGTAAGTGGATAAATATGGTTTGAAACATTGTTCCCACAGTTTTGTCTGTGGGAACAGACAAAAAGTTGAAATAACAATACAAAAATATAGAAACCTTTTTTTTTTCTGTTGTTGAAAATACTTTTTCCTACTTTATTTTCTCAACTGGTTAACATATTAGTTTCATCCAATGTAATTCTTGTAATTTTATGTCTTTAGATAAATTTTATTGGTCTTCTGAAAATGAGATTTTTTTATTGGCTGTAGTCAAGATTTCATGCCACTGCCACTATATATGACTGCATACTTTCATCAAACAAGTTACTTCATTGCCATATATGTGCCAAATATTTATAGAAAAAGATGACTAAAGGAAAGCAAAATCACCTACACATATCATACACATATATGATTAACAGCTTCCAGATTTTAAATTAAGGAAGATACATTAAAGAGGCTTATTAAAGAGACTGAGGCCATTATGTCTAAATTTAATCATCTGGACTTGGAAGATCTGCAATTTGAAACATCTTTATCGCTAATTATGTCCTGGATGATCAAGTTTAACAACAAAAGAAAAGACACTCATCAAACCACTGCCTCAAAGTGGCTCACAGAGATCAGAGAAACACAGGCAAATGGTTGGTTTATGAAGTCTTTCCAGTAAGCCTGTCTTCCCATTTGCTTCCAGGATTTAGATCAATGATATGCTTGAAACAGAAAACAAGATTCTAGAACAGAACAATTCTTCAAACAGGGAAAAGTGCAGGTGTGAGTGGAGTGGAATTAAATAAAAATAAACTTATGGAATTAAATAAAAATAAACTTATACTTCTGCATTTTCATAAGGCAGATCTTCCACTTCAGTCTATGAATCTGTGAATCACAGAAAGTAACACAGCCATCTTTGGGTACTTTGGAAAATTTCTGCATTTTCATCATTTCTAAGGCTTGGATCTTTTTCCATGCAAGAAGGTACACTTGTCTCAGGAGTTCCCTAACCTCATAATGTGTCGAAAGATCACAGTTCACTCTATTCCTTTTACGGCTTCCTTTCTACTCTTCATGAAGCTCTTCCAATAGGACATGGAGGTTGTCCATAGTTAATTTGCTGTTAAAATCTGAAACTGAGGTAATGCAAATATCTAGTCTTCTTCACTGCTGCCTATACAAAAATCATGCAATACTTAGTCTTTGTACCCTAAACAGGTATGCAATCTATCATACTTTCCATCCTAGCCCGAAAACTAAACAATGTCGTGTAATGTGGAGGTCTTGTACCAAACAGCAGCACAAATACATGGACATTTTTCTAGCAGTAGAATATTGTTGGGCTTTTGACTGTCCTCCTTGGACCCAAATTCCCCTAAGAGATTCAGACAGCAATTTAGAGTAGGCTGGAGCAGAATTGCCAGAAGAGTAAGGAAAACTCTGGCCCACAGGCTCTTACCTTGCTTCAGATAATACATGGAAAAATTCCAGGATACTGAAGATTCAGATGCTTTAATTTGCTGCTTTACCTTGCAGCTTGGGATCCTCCAGGCAAGTATAGCTCATGTCACTTTATCATCATCTTCTTCTTATGCCAGGAAGACAGCTGCTATAGACACCACTGCTCACAGCTTAGTCTTGAGTTAGAAAAGTGGCGTATTACGTGACAAAAGCTGGGTTAGAGGATTTCTCTGCCTCACGTCCAGTACATGAGTGAGTGACTGGAAGCAATGTATCCTGAAGTATCTTGGTAAATTAAAAGGAGACAAATATGAGTCTGAGAGGAATGAAGACATAAATAAAATTGTAAGATGCTGAATTTTAACTTATATGATCTTCCACACTTTTTTGGCACTTTTTTTTGTTCTGTCCTTCATCAAATATATTCCATAAATTATACGTTCTTAATTTAAAGATCGTTAATGTATTAAAGTGAACCTGGATGAGTTTGCAGATATGCCCAAGGCCAGTATGGAGAAACAGAAATAGCTATGAGATGGATTTGAAGGAATAAACCTGCTTAATAGACGTTAAAATATATGTTGACAAAAGTTTCAGTAAATTTCTGTTTACAGGGGGAAAGCAGAGTATATTTTTTTCTGTTGTGGCTACTTGGGAATTAATAAATTTACACTAAACTGGTGTGGAATTTCTGAGTGACTGGGATGTTTTCTCTTTCTTCTCTGCACCGGTTTTTGATAGGATAATAAATACTGGAGTATCACTCAGGCACTTTATAGCCATTGCACCAAAAATAGCAGGAAAACAAACAAGTTTGAAATAGAACAGTGTATCCATGGAAACTGTATACACAATGGTATTGAAAATTTTATGTTGAATCAGAGAAATTAATCAGTAGGATGAGGAATAAATCTCATATTTCCACATGCCTACTAAGCACAACAATTACATGACCTTCCTTTACTTAGGAAAGAACACAGTCCTGCAAGATGTAGGGCATCTTGCTAAATGGATCACACGACCTGATTTTCTTTTCCTTTTGTCAATCCCAGAGAAGTGACAAGCTGCATAGCATGCTTAATTATTTTCCAAATAAGAAATTTCAGTATCAATGTGGAAAGTGTGTCTAGAGTATGCATCTAGATACTGACAAATTTTTGTATGCCATATCTCAGAAAAACCTTTACCTGTATATATCCATATAAACTTAATTAGGTAACACACACAAATGCTACCAGCTACTTAGCATTCTTCCAAATGTAATTTTTCTCTAAATAATAATATTTATTTTTGAAACTAAGAACAAGCTAAGTTATATCAGGAATTAATAACAAAGCTGTAAAAAACAGGTAGTGAACAGGGAGTTCTAAGATTAAAAATAAAATCAGAGCTTTATTTAAATTTGATTCTGAATGAAAAGTATAAGGGTATCATATAAAAGCAAATGACTATTTCACTTAAAAATAAACATGGGGGAAAAAAACCCATTAACTCCAGTGTGGCATTTGCCTAGTGATTACACTTTTGAGATTACCTTGAAAAATACTGTTATGACTGGGGAGGAATCACAGCTGACCACTAAAAATATAAACATAAAAGAAAATAGAAGGCTTCTATTGATCCATGTAAAGACACCCTGTGAATTTAATTTAAATATGTATGGTTTTTAATATTTTGCTTTTCCTTTTGCTAAAGAATATAGGAAGATAATTTGGCTTTCAGTATCACACTTTGAGTAAGAAATTTTGTTTAGAAGCTGCAATTAAATAATTCAAAAATAATTAATTCGGAAGACATCCCATTAAATTATAACCCTCCCCACTGGTTAACTTGGTGCCAAAATGTATTGTTTAATTTATCATTCTTAGTATTTTTAGAAGGCCTCAAGGCAGGGAATGAAGCAATAATAAATAGGGAATAGTGGATAATTAGAGAAGGAAATGTGGAACAAAATTACTAAGGGCTTTAGGTGAAGTTCATTATTACTATTTAATAGTGCCCAAGAGCATTTGATCAAATTATGGATCATGTTTAAAAGTGGGCTGAGAAAAATCCTAGTGGAGGAGAATTTTCTCACTACCGCTTTCCAAATTTTGCAGTAAGTTTTGCAGAATTTATCAAGGAGTAAAAATGCAAAAGCATATTGACAAAACCTTCTATTCTATCACACACAATGCTCTAGTGAGATTTGAAGAAGACAGAGGTTCTTCATTCCCTCAAATATTGTTCAAGATATGAGTATTACATGATTAAGCAGTAAAGCACTTCGAGAATGAGTGATAAGGTGACACACTGTAAGTAGAGCCCTTAGGGCTTTTAAGCACAAGGTGAAGTAGATTTTTTTAAAAAAATTCTCCAGGGTGTTTGCTTTTTAGCCATATCTTAAAAGAAGCACATTTTTAACACGGATCTTTCAAGCTGACTTGAGCTTTTGGGTTTTTTTTTTCATTCCATCATTTTCCTTATGCATTTAAGTTATTTCTTTTAATTGTAGCATAAAAAATATCCTGGAAATATTTTCCAACACAAATATATGTGCAAAATTACACAACTCACCTTTTCAATATTCAAAAAATCAAGATCCTCCCTGACATTTTTCAGGTGGAAGACTGAGAGGTCATGAAAAAAAGAATGAGAGAGCATGAAATCCATGGCATATAGCAAATAAGAGCATTTAATTTAAGCAGTAAGAGTGAGTTTAATATATGGAATTTTAAAAATATTTAAATGTTTTCTGAAAGTCTGCAACTCTGATATATGATATAATTTTTAAAAATTAAATCTTCCTATGCTTTAAAAAAAAAAAAAAGGAAAGAAAGGAAAAAAAAAAAAAACCAACGAGAAAACCCTTCTGATCTGTGTTCCACAGTAGCAGAATGAGAGAATAGAATAAATAACTTAATTATTTCTGAAAATTTCCCTTTCCGGGGAACAGCTACATTTTCAGATATATATGCTGACTTAAAGTAAAAAGATACCTGTTAAGTATAAAGAATTTTGTGGGCTGGAAATTCTAATTATTCAGCAGTTCTATTCATTAGAAAATGGAGATCTCCATCTTTAGACATTTGATTCCATAGACATAGCAGTCTGGACATTATGCTACTTTTTTTTTTCCTTCTCTTTTTGTTTCCTCATAAACTTTGTTAACAGCAAAAGAGTCAAGTTGGTTTACCTTTTAATGAAGTTTATATGACTTAGCAAACTGTTAGATGTGTTTCATTTGATATTCTGTAAGTTTATAAAAACACTGGCACAGTTTAACAAAGAATTCTAGTGGTAACAGCACTGGCAGTAATAGTGAGTATAAAGCACTATTCACAATGCATGAAATGCCTTAGTTTTTACTTTAACCAGAGAAGCAGGGTGTTCCTACCTCTTTCAATATAGGAATGACTGAAAAAGAACAACAATTTGCATGCAAAGCTGCAACATATTTACATAGTTTGAGACAGTATGACGAGGTAGTAGAAAACACCACAAGATTTTCACTCAGATTCACATGACAGGACAGAAAGCCTTTAGATTTGGGAGGGTCAGAATGTCAAGCATAAAAGGAGAAATCTGGTTGTCAGCCAGGGCAAAGAAGTCAATTATTTGGGTAGATTTTGCACCTAATTTCTGTCACAATGATTACTGAGCACTCTTTAGACCAATCTCCAGTATGCAGAAAGATCATGGAGCAGTTTTCCTTGAGACTGTCCGTAGTGCAGAATGTATCTTATTTATGGATCCCAGACGGACAGCCTACAGCTCTGTCAGAGACAGTCTTGTGTGACTTGGGCCTCCTCTCTTTTATTTGTTGTATTCACAGGCATTCTCTGCTCTCTCTGTTGTATTCTGTAATGATATTCACAGCCATAACCTTGAAAATGAATTATTTGCTTTGAAGGTTGGCTATGTTATCATGTGTCTAAATCCCTCTACGACCCTTCCTACTGCACATGTGCAAGCACTTGTGTCTGATTCATCACATTGGGAAATTGTTTCGCCTAAACACTTATTTCAAAAGCATACCCTTTCTAAATGAAAACTGGAAGAAAATAGTTAAGTAGATATCTCTGAGTATTGCAATGAAAAGGTCAGGTGAGTCTAAAAACCATAAAAAAATAGCAGTACATGTTTTAATTGGTTGGACTACATTATTCTGGACTTTTTAATTTGCTTGACCAATTGCTCTGACACATATCTGCAACAACTGAGATCTCCAAATATGCCCAAAAGAGAGAATTTTCCCTTTTGTCTTGGGGGGAGCATTCAGCTTCTATGTGAAATGAAGGTGGGGTCATCACTGCAATTTAAATAATACTTTATTAATAATGTAGAAGTTAGTTTTAGCAATCTATTTCTTGTTGTGTTTTCTCTGCTGTTTTTTCTTCTGAAAAATTTTGCAGACAAAATATATTTACCTTACTGTGATAATGGTGGAGATAACATTTCTTAAGTAGGGGATTTTAACATTTGGATGCTAATTTACAAGTGCTGAAAGTTTCTCAACTCATAATTTTCCCATTTTCAGTTTTATTCATATTGTCTATTATTCCTTTAATCTTACTATCAAGATCATTCTTTACTTGTCTTTTTTTAACATATAATTTGTTCTTAAATCTTATAACTCCTCCACTATCAAATTCACCTGTGTGTTCTTCTGTAGTCATTGACAATGTTCATCTATAAATCTTAGATGTCATGTAAATGGATGATTTTTTAAGAGTTTTGTGAACTCCAGAACAGATTCAAGAAATACTACCACTACAAATTTGCATTTACAACACCTTTTAAATGAAGACTACAATGGAATTTAAGATCATAAATTAAGCTTCACAGTGACCTTGAAAACCTGAAGTATAAATTCCTGTTCTTCTACATTTTGAAATATAAAGATCAGAAAACTGATCAAGTTAAAAAAAAGTTTATTTACAATAATGAAGTGAATGTTCTAATATTTTTCAGAAGGAAAAGTCACTGCTGCATTTAAAAATCAAGACAACTTTAAATGTGAATTATCAATCTAAAGCTACAGACAGTCAGTTTTAGATATAATTTACATTACACATCTTAGGATATGTAACTGTTACAGTCTGCTTAATAGTTAGGTCAATAGAAAGACAGTGCCTTCCAGACAGGAATAGGTTTGGGTCAGCCTGTGAGGTAATTCATCAGCCTTGGTACAGTGCCTCCCAGGCAAGTAACTATTCACTTTGGTCTGGAAGAGAAGGCAGAACGTGGATATATCTCTGAGGTAGAAAATTAAAAGGGTCAGCCTTGGAGGCAGCCCAGATAGGTGACTGTTCAGCTTTACTTGAAAATGAATTAACATACTAAGGTCATTCCTGAGTACATAACTATTGGCTCCTGCTCAGATGACAAGCCATTATTCATGGACTTCCTTCCATTTGAAGGGCTGCTTATGGCAGCTTATCTTAAAAATAGATTATGAGACGGTTAGCCTTTGTCTCTAATAATAAAGTCTTGTTTGTGAACACGAGTGTATGTTTTACCAGGACATAAGAAATCACTGACCCTGTTGATTGCATCTCTTCCAGGGAGAGTAAAAGACATTCCCTCAACTGGTATTGCCACAACTGACACCACATTCTAATGTATAAGAAAGTTACAAAGTATACTGCCGGTATATAAGCCTTTGGCAGGTGTAAAAGCCTAGAGAGCATATGCTTATCTGGAGTACATATGTTCCTGACTTGGAAGAGAACATCAAGAGCTTCATGTATTTAAACTACCCTTTTATTCGTGTCCATCTGAAAACTGAAAACAGTGTAGTATTTGAGGGAAAAAACACTGAAAACTCACACAATTATTAAAGTAAAAAAGTAAGCCAGAGCCATAAAACAGAGAACACAGGCAGAAGAGACTTGACTAAACAGGGTAGGAGGTCTGGGAGAAGAAATGAAAAGTAGCAGACTAGCACACAACACAACAAGGTTCTTTATCCTGTTTCCTCACTTTTATTTTTTCATAAACTCTTGTCAGTATGTTCTGCATTGTGGCTGTAAGATAATAAAAGAGAACACGCTATTATTTGAGGAGAGGGAGCCAAGTGAAGAATAGAGGGCATCCAATAAATTGGAAATTCTGAGAGGTCTTGCTGAGTGCCAAATGGCATATGCATAAATTAGCACACTGAAGGAATTCTGGCAGTGATGAATCAGAGAAAGGGCAGTTTTTTATGGGAAGGCCAAGAGAGATCAGGTGGTCTATGGTGCACTTAATGATGCTGCAGGAGATAGAAGGTGGTAAGAGAAAGTGGAAACTGGATTGGGATTAGTTAGGAACATGCATATTTCCTATGCAACTCATGACAAACTACAATATTTTATACTGAAAGCTAATGCTCCGAGACATATGTTAGGATACTCCATAGTGATAAAGTCAAAATTTTAAAAGGGACTCTAGAAAAATACAGATGTTCAAGAGAAACTACCACAAAAAATAAAAATTAACATTAAAGGCTAATCAGTATCTTATGGCAGACAGCTTACTGTAATGTCTGCTAGGATTTTATACAGTCAATATTTAATGTAAATGCTTAAGCTCTACCTGGAACAGATAACTGTTCCCTTTCCAAGTGAATGCTTTTAGTACTAGTTGATGTTTCATATATTTTATTCTTTGTGTGGACCCATAAATCTCAAAAACAATAGTAAGGAGGAATACAGAGCAACTCTATTGCTCCACTTTAACCCTACCTTTTCCTACTGTCAGTGTTATATTACGTATAATGTATAAAATGGAGGTTGACTTACCTGACTGCTGGTCTCATTTCATGCCTCAGCATTTTAAGTCTAGGTTGTTTAACCAAAAAAGATGAATGTGGCATGGCCATGATTGTGTGTCTCATCAGTAAAAGGGTGAATTTTCTTGGGTGGGATTAAACTCACTGTAGAGGTCTAAAGTTTACCGTCAAAGTCACCAGCAGTTGCCCTTTTGTAGTCTAAGAGGAGAAATAAGCACCACCAGAGTGCCATTCATCAACTGTATTTCAGATTCTGTTTTAGACAGAACTGCACCTTAAAAGGGCCTTGAATTTCCTAAATGACTGAAGATTTACTGTTCAAGTGAAGGTCAAATGCCATAGGCTATTTTAGTAGGTGAGGAGTTTTCTACTTGCTTGGGCTTCTTTTGCCATAACCAAACTTTCTTGGAAGTGTTAAAAATCTTCTGAGAAGATACTAATGTATAGTAACTGTTATTAAATAATTTCAGTAATGTCAAAAGCTGTGACTTTTCAACACCATGAGACATGAAGTCAGAATTCATGTGTTCTTATCTATTTATCCTACAGATTAGAAATCTATGCACCTGGTATTACTGTCTTAAAACCTTGGCTATCAGAGCAATGGAATGGGGAAGGTCTAGTGCTGAGTTAAAACATGGATTAAATTCTAGTACATTTTCACCTAATCAGGTAAATTAATAAATCAAAAAGACCAGTATGACTGTTGTCATGGCTATAGAATGTAATGGTTACTAGTTTCCTTTTTGAGCAAAATTTAGAATACGGAATGAGCTGTGTGCTGCTTGCAGGCGAAATCCATTCTGTATTTGATTTTGATGTATTTTCAATTGAATTATTCTCTTTGGTTCATTTAGCTTAAAATAGAAATTAAAAGATCTAATTTTAAAGCAGCTGATCTAATGGAATATCTGATATGTCATTTACAGACAGAGATTATGTAGTTTTGTGCATCTCTTAAAGTTTTTGTACAAATGCCCTTGCTTTGACTGTGAGAGAGAAAAGGGCTTTTCTGAACATCGTGTTTCATCAAATAAAGATCATAAAAATGTGAATATTTGGTTTTTTTCTTGAGCAAGAGATTTCTAAATTCCAAGTATGTCCTGGAATTGTCACTGGTTTCTGCCAAAAGATATCTCTTATCAACCCAGCTCTGTCAGATTTCAAATCTTGTTGGGTAAAGATTAAAATGATAATTTATAGGGAATTATATCCATATTTCCTCTCTAGTTTTCAAAGTCACAGAAGGAATTATTCTTTCTTCAAGCACAATTACTCCTAGAGTTTCTCTGGCGCAGTTTTTCTTTCTGTATTGATTCTGACACATGGTCCTCCTTAAAGATACAATAAAGAGCACAATACGTGAATGCGGCTACAGACTCCTACTCTGCTCTGTTTTTTAAATTCACATTATCTAATGCCTACAGGTAATAAGGAAGTAGATAAACCTATTAATCAATAGAATTAAATTGGAAAGTAAAGGTTCTGTGGGCACAAATATCCTTACCTCTACTGACAGACTTCCTTGATAAGTAGGCACTCAGCAGAAATCTGTGAGCCATTTATACATTATATTGGCATGCCATTGCAATCAGTGTTTAACTCTTTCAGTGTTTTGAAGTTCATCTCCACGTTGTCCATACTTTTACTGTGTTTCCACTTTTCCACTGAAGTACTAACCTTTGTTTGACAACTGTGGCACTACAGAGCATGCTTCTGAGTTCTGCTGAAGAACTAATAGGAACATGACTGTAAATGAATGAAGTGCTATGGAAAAATAATAAAAGCAGCAAAAGCAACCAGAAAAAAAAACCCAAAAAAAACCCCCAAAACAAATCAAAACTCTTCCATTACTAACTGTGCTGTCATTCTCTGAAAAAAAAAAAAAAAAGAAAAACAAAAAGCCTGTTGCAGATGAAGCAGCTGCTGCTAAGTACTCTATCCCAACACCGAAACTTTGAGTTGGAAGCTGTTTAAAAAGACTTCCAAGCAGCTGCATCAAGAGACAAAATGTCACATGTGTAAGTTCTTTTATTGAACTATTACAGTATGAGATGATGAAATACATTCAGAAAAACATAAGCATAAGACAAAATCAGTGCAATGATGATGTGATGTTTATCGATGTGGCACTTAGGGACATGGTTTAGGGATCGGTGTGGCAGAGACAGCCTAATGGTTGGACTCAATGCTCTTAGGGGTCTTTTCCAGCTTTAATGACTTTATGAATCTAAGATCCCACCCTGGAACACTTTAAGATTCCTCTAAAGGTCTATCATTCCATATTTGTTCTGCATATACAACTTGCATTTATGAAAATTTCAGGGCCCTCTCTGAATGCTATAATGGGGCCTTGTGCTGCCGAGTCTCGTGCTCTCTGCACGCCCCTTCCTAATCCCTCTCCATTGGCCCAGGAGCCCCATTTCATCTCAGCCCAAGTTCAGGTGTCCATTCCTTAGTGATGTTGTAGGCATGCCAGACTCCAGCTCCACCACAGCCCTGCCCTGCCCAGAGGTGGGCTCCATTGATTTGGGCCCAGCCCATGATCTGACCTAAATTCTGCATTCGTAAGAGCAACTTGGGATCTCCTGTCAGAGTTGTATGGTTGTCTGTTCTAAATTCACTATACAGACATAGGAAGATGAATGCTCTGTGGTGAGTGAATAATCTTGTGATAACACTAGGTTATTGAAATAACTCTTATTTGAAATAAAGAGATTCATGAATATCAGGTTCCAGGTTTCATCCACCTGCTTTTGGGCAACTGAGGCATCTAAGCAAAGAATGCTGAGATGGATTTACCTCATCTGACTTCAGGCAAAAGCTGTGTGCCTGGTTCAATCTCTCTGTTTGTGACTTTAGATCTGTTTGCATAGTGCTGTGAGAGTTTTATTTCTGACATTTGCCTTTGGAGAGATCCCAATTCAAACTGCTGCTTATCTGAGAAAGTTCAGTGCACTGGAATAAATTTTTACCAAAGGGTAGAAGAGAGTAAAATGGCCATTCTGCTTCACCAACTCTTCAGAAAAGACAGTCATGTCATGAACATAATGATTTGGTTTTAATCTGTAGCTAAAGCCAAAAATGCTTATAATGGTTGAAAGTGGAAAGTGGTAAGAGCTTTATAGTTATGGTCTGCTGCAGCACCACAATGAACTGCTGAAAAGAGTAGACATACACCCCTGCCACATCTGTCACAATTCAGGACCAAATGAGAGTGTAGAGACTAAATAGACCTGAACACCAGAGCATTTAATCACAGATGTATGCAGTTTTATAAATTAGATGACTTCCCAGCACTTCAAGAACCATGTGATCCTTCCTCCTCCAGCTCTCACAACCTGCTTGGATGCAGGGCTGGGTGGTGAGATGCCACTGTGGCCACCCAGGCTGCTTTGTAGCAGCCTGGACACCTTCCCTGTCCCCAGGGTCATGTGCCTCAGACAGCCGATGGTGAAAATACATCTGGGTAATTCCTACCTTCGTTTAATGACGATGATGGGGACTGCCCCTTCTATAGGGTCAGCAAACCCCCTTGTCCTTGCAGGAGGAGGAGGAGAAGAAAAAGGAAGACCAGATATCCCCATTCAAAAGTTCCAGGTCCCAGTCAGGAGCAAATGGCTGCAGCAACCTCAGAGAACAAGAAAATAGCCTTTTTAACTTGGCAGCCACTTCTACTGTGGGGCAAGCCAGCTCCACTGCTGCTCTCTGTGCATTCTTCTGCTCTATATCACAGCCTTGGTGGGCAGACATCAGTTTCTCTTTAACAGGTTATTACCATTTTTTAATGCACTTCCTTTTTTTCTGGACCGTTCTTCTATTCTTTCAGGTTTTGTATTTTTTCCACTTAAATCTTGTACGCAAAAATACAAACCCACACAAATGTTTCACAATTTCCCCTATTAAAAGGAAAGTCTGAAACTTTCCTGAACTTAGTCTTCTCAATAATCCAGAATTTTCTACATTCCTCTTCCAACAGGGGCATGTATTTAGGTCAAAGGCTGTGTTAAGAGTCTTTTTCATCCTCCTGTGAAGGGACCAGATATCCAGATATTCCTCTTTCTTGCTCCTTTTCCCAAAGCTATCTGTGATTCATGTAATCACTACCTTACTTCTGACATCGAAGGACAGTGCAGAAACTTGGGTACCAATACATTTTAACCATAGATAAATGCACACTTTTAGGAGTTGTGTGGGAGGTAGACCACAGTCCGAAATGAAGGTTTGGCAAGTTGGCATTGAGGTCCCTGCTAGGCATTGTGAGATCCCGGAGCTGGGCCATAGGGTGCCCAGGCCTCTTATTTTATCCTCTTACTGGATACCAACGCTGGTCTGATCAAGCAGAGAAAATGAGATGTCTGATCAGCCAGTCGTGCATAAGACCTGGCTGTTGCCATCACTGGTGCACTAACTCTGCACCCCGGGAGGTTCTCCATATGTTTGCTGCTTTCTCAGTGACTGACAGCTTGTGCAGATCAGAGATGCTCCTCTGTTTTTAAAACTGGGCTACTACCCTTTCCTACATTAATTCACTAACACTACAGTTAACCAGGCCTAACCCATGCTGGCTGCTGCAACCTCATCCAGAGAAACTGTTACAACACAAGGTTTTGAAAATGCATTTCAAACATTAAGAGTCTTCCCAAATTCCTTAGCAAGTTATTGCAATGTTTTATCTTGCTATTAACAGATTGTCACTGCAACTCTTGTGTGAATTTCTTAATTTCTGTTTTCACCCTTTCAAATTTTTTCCATCTTTTGATTCTGTTGAATTTGTCATACATTATTGCCAAAGGTAACTTCATCAATCTCTAAACCTATTTCTGAATAAGCTGAATATTTTCTTATATTTCTCACTATGATAAATGTTTTAGAAGACTAAAAATCCTTATGTTCTTTTCTAGACACCATCTAGGAAAACTGGGCTGAAGCAGAACAGGTGTCTTCATTAGTGTCAAAGTTTCACCCTGATTAGTTTGAAGAAATTAGAAGAATTTCTGAAGTACATGTAAAGATTTAATGGAGTGGAAATCATGCAGAGGTAGGTACAAGGTAACATACACATAAAACACATCTTCTTTCATTTTTTTTTTTTATACTGTTTATTGAGTAGAAAATCTGAAGTAGGATTATGAACTACTTAGTTAGATTCATGCAAGATCCAGGCACCAGATTTGTCCCATTTGCTTTAGTCACTCTAAGGTATAACAATAAGTGAAAGATCTGGCTTAGGTTTTAAACAAACTTAGATGTCAAAACATTATTTAACCCAGGTAAGTTTACACTGCTCTCAGGAGAAAAAAAATGTTCCTTATGTCTGCATGAAGAAATAGGGTAAATGCACTCATAACCTAAATATGAATAAAATACATATGCATGTAAGTGCCCTAGTAGGCTTGCCAACTCTGTCAGGATCCAAACTTACATAGGTCCAGACCTACCCTATTCAGCCTTGTAGCTAGATGTCACTGTGGGTAATAATCTACTCCAAGTACTGTGAGCCAAGCAATCTGTGCTTTTGAGACACTTCTGTAAGAGTTAATCCAGCAGGACACGTCAAGGGCCTGATCACTGGCATGCAGTCACTATACTGCAAAATCGCCAGCACAGTCCCTAAGATGTCATTGTTAAGATCAGCAGCTTTCTCCCAGTCAAACCTGAGCCAAGGCCCATAGCAGTTGGAACATAGCTGGTCTATTTAGGAAGGAAAGAGAATTTAGTTGTAAAGAAAACTACTCTACTGTGCCAATTAGCCTGAAGTCCAAAGAGTCCCTGGACTATCTTATTTATTAACATAGCCAGAATCTTAGTGATGGAATTTGCCGTTGTATTTTTCTACAGACTGTTTTTAGTAACAGATCTTTCTCTCTTTTTCTCGTCTGAAATAAGAATAAATATTTACAACTTTTAAAAAAATTATCATGAGAAAAATCTTATACTTCTCAATGGACCTTAGCTTCTATTTGATTACAGCATTATACGTGGCTATGGAGGTCTGCTGAGAATTATGTCCTTATTAAGAAACTGGAAACTCAACTTTCATGTCATTGTTCTGTACAAGTAGAACAGATTTCTTCTCAAATAAAAATTATGCTAAACCCCATGATTAGAAGGCAAAAAACTTTAACAAACCAGAATAAAAAACTCCTCAAAACTTCCTTGAACTCCCATAATTAAAATGTCATTGTCCTACATACAATACGTCACACAATCATTAAAATCTTTTCAAATTCAGAGTAGAATATGTATTCACTTAATTGACAAAGTTTGCTTGCCATGGGCTTTGCTAACAGAAATAAATTAAACAAGAATAATGTTTAAATCTGAAAAATGTAATTAAATAGTACAATATAGAAAATATTCTTTCATGATTATCAGCAAAAGGAAAACAATTCAACCTCTAAACAGAACAGTACAAGGCATTGTATAATCTGCTTTTCTTTATTTTCTTCCTCTTCTTTTTCTTATTCCTCTTCCTCAACATTCTTTTTCTTTTTTTCTTTTTTTTTTTCCTTTCTTCCTTCCTTCCTTTCTTCCTTCCTTCCTTTCTTCCTTCCTTCCTTTCTTCCTTCCTTCCTTTCTTCCTTCCTTCCTTTCTTCCTTCCTTCCTTTCTTCCTTCCTTCCTTTCTTCCTTCCTTCCTTTCTTCCTTCCTTCCTTTCTTCCTTCCTTCCTTTCTTCCTTCCTTCCTTTCTTCCTTCCTTCCTTTCTTCCTTCCTTCCTTTCTTCCTTCCTTCCTTTCTTCCTTCCTTCCTTCCCTCCTTCCTTCCTTCCTTCTCCTTTCTCTTATGTCTTTCCCTTTCTCTCCTTCTTTCTCTTTTTTCTCTTTTTTCATTTCTTCTTTATCTCCCTATTTCTCTCGCTTTTTCTTACTTTCTTGCCCAACTCCCCCGAATCTCTACTCTACTGCAACTTAGTCATTCTTTGCATGAGTTTGAAGAATATGCAGTATTTCTCCCAGGAGTTTCTCCAATAATCATTTTTTTTTCTGCCTCTACAAAAGACAGATCTGTGCTCTCTGACCAGATGGAAATAGTCTTGGGAAATAACCTTGTGTATGTAAATAGAGAAGGTGAATGTTATTACAAGGATGCATATATTTTCACTTTAAGTGATCTTAAGAAGAGAATGTTGTTCTACAGTGGCTGTCTCCTGACCTGCAGATACTGAGGTATGTTGCTGGTGAGCTATACACTAATGAAGTTCAGAGTGCCAATTATGGACTTGTTAATTTCTCCTTTAACGGTGAGAAAATGTGTCTCATGTGAGGAGTTTGCAGGTTAGCACATGACAAACCTAGTCATGTATTTTGTTACTGAACATTGTTTCCAGCAGTGTACTTACTCTTAAAATATGCTATTAAATTTTAAATTACCATCAAAATGGAGTTTCTTATTTTAAAATTGCAGGATGGGTTTGTATTAATAATATCAAAATATCTCTAGAGAAATGTGTGTCATTTTCATAAAGGAACTTTAATTAATTTGCTTAGATTTCATATCCACTGTTTTTGCTCTGGGAACGCTTGCCATAACTTAAAATGCAAATATTAAAAATTCTCTTTATTTTGGTGGAATTGCAGACTTGTCAAATTGTCTACATTTCTAGAACCTCGCAAGACAAACCATACAAATTATAATGGAAACAGTTTCAATTTTCAGTCAGATTACAGTCCTCTTCTTTCTTCAAACACTACAAAGGTATGCTGTTTGAGAATCTCACCTGAAAGACAATTTAAATAAAATAGCTGTTAGGAAGAAGGAAAAGACAAATAATATATGGAGAAGTAACACCTGAATTTCCTATGGTAATATCACTTGCAGAGAAGGGATGCTGTGCTTGTGTCCAGCAATACACTGCTGATGGAAATTTAGACCAGCCTATCATTTACACTGACCTTTCAAATGTGTAGAGGTGCAACAAGAATATGATAAGAGAATTTGCTTTTGCCACATGATGATGAGTTGGTTAGTTTTTTTGGAGTAAAAGATCTTGAATTTCTTTCCTTTGGATGGAATTCGTTTGAACTGACTTCTTGTATCTGACAATCAAAAACCTATGGCTGAGGCAATCACTTCCCTTTGTAATCAATAATGAGAAGTTCACACATCTGGATAATGATTTATCTACCTTATCTAAATCAATCTTAAAGTTGGAAGCATCAATCCTGATGGAGATGCATGTTCGCTTGAAGTGAATAAAAGAGGTGTGTTTATTTGAACCTAGTTGTTTAAATTACAGTTAAAGGCATCTATGGTGCACACGGTGCCCAAATGCATATAGTCATGATTTCCATTTAAAAGGTACAAATGCTTTCTATCTTCACTCATCAGCTCAAAACTAGTTTCCCTAAACTATCAAATCAATTCAATGCATTTAAAAATAAATTACTGCCTGATAATCTCAGCCTTTCAGATTAATATTTTTGTTTCTCTAGTTCAAAAACATTAGATTTCAGGTGAAAATAAATTGCTTTCTTTGATACTTGATTTACTAGATACCTAAATTATTTCTGCATAAAGATGGGTATAATCCTATGAAAGCAGGCTCTACCTACATGTCTTTTTAAATCTTGCATCTTTTTACCAATTTCAATTGATTGACCAGTCTTCAAAGCTGACTGGCAGAAGTAGCACCAGTGATTATATCATCAAGCTTAAGTTTAAGGTTGGAATAGCCTGCGAGGATGTGTTTATTAGAGCTTTACTTAAAGATTCACAGAAAAACTGGTAAACATACAAGAGGAATATTCAGCTGTTTCAAAAAATTCTGTAATATGGAAAGATTATGTATGGCAATACTTGTATTCATAACTTACTGAGCATAACAATGGACACCTTTAGAAGGTTTGAAGATACAGGAAATGATTTTTGCACTGTCTTACTCTTTGTGTAGTTTAATACTTTGCATGATTTAATGCTTTGCAGCCAAAGCAAAAAGGACTTAAAATAGAGCCTGTTATTGTAGTATTCATAATGTTACCTGATAAAAGCTAAAATTATTACATCTGGTCCCAAGTGTAGAGAATCAGCCAAATGTCTAATAATCCATACAGTGTACCTCCAAAATTAGGGGAAACACCTCAACTGTAACTCATGAATATTGATTTCTTGAAGTCGTATGGATATCTGAAAAGAAGATTTTTCTAAAACGCAAGGGGTCAGCTCATGATTGGAGCAGCAGTTCAAGTTCAAATTTTCTGAACTATTTTAGAGTTAGTCAGTGAAAAGGTTTTAAAAAATAACTCTCTCTGTTAATTCAATATTTTCCCTTTTCATGGATTATATTCTATGATCTCAATTGCTTACAATTTACCTATAAAAATGCAATCCTGTACATCTACCCTTTTGCTACAATTAAGCAACAATTAAAATAAACTTTTTTTTTCTTTTTTTTAACAATTAAAACAAACACTAATAGAAAAGAAACCATAGTTACCATATGGACATTTTAGATTCTGGCTCTTGTGTGGTTGTGTGTCTTGCCCATCGCAGCAGTTATCCTTGCAGACTCCTTGTATCTAAAGCTATCTGATCATCATCATCATCAGTCTAGATGTGGCTCAGAGCAACAATGAGACTATTCCATATGATTTTGTCCCACAGAAGCCATCTTCTAACTCAGCTAACTGGAACACCAGAGATGTAAATACAGAAAGTTTCTACATAGTGTTCATCTATACAACAGGAAGATTTCCTAAGACTGGGAAGTATTCATTAGTACATTATCTTTTCTGACTCGTGTTGTGTAGAAGACTGTAGTGAGTGTACTCAAAAAGCCCATTAAACTATAATGTTTTGGGGGTACTCTGTGTACTTTTCAGACGTGTAGTTAAAGGCACAAAACAAACTGTTTTGATAGATGCATTTCCAATGGATATCTGCTCAATATTTTATAGGTTTTCTTTTTGGTTGGTCTTTTTCTTTTTTTTCTTTTTTTTTTTTTTTAAGAGAGAGAGTTATATTCTTATATTTTGTAGAAAACATGTAAAATCTGATTGTACACTTGGACTGTAATTCATCAATCTAATCAAGCACTAAAAAAGTTTCCTGCTCTGAGGAACATATAGGTGAATACAAAAAAAATTAACTAGAAAAGATTGCATCAATAGTAAAGAATTCTCTACTATTTTTGGAAAAAAGAATGCAGAAGGAAAGACCTATAGATGATTCCTTAATCTTGTCCTTTATTTAAGCTAATATGAACTTCATTTTAACTGAAATAGCAAATATAATGTAAATAAAGAAAAATGCACTGTCAATGTCATAAGAAGTCAACATTCTTAAAAAGGAACAGCCAATTTTTATATTGCGCAAGCTAATGAAATCAAATCACTACGGGACAGATTTATAAACTGCAAAATATTTCATGACCATATGCATTTCTTTAATAGGAGGGCTTTTTTTGGCAACCAGTCACTTTTCAGGGAGCTGGTAACTTTGAATCATTTAGAAGTCTTCCCGAAAAAAATGTGACTCTGAGCACTGAACTGTGAAAGCTCCATGTGTTACCATGGCTTGGCACCCATGGAGTGCAATGCTGGTTCAAGAACAAAAGCAATATTTTTTACTGTGTTATTCGTACAGGACATCTCATGATACTTTAAAATAAAGTAACAAAAACAAGTGTCTAAATGAACACCCTGGCAAAAGCATATCCAAAAGTATTGGATTTCAATCTATCCATGTTAGGAGCCAGAGCCTCAGATTTTTTGTTGATGAAAGTCTTTGATCTGGAAGTGTGGAGGTGCATAATGGGGAAGAAAAATTGCTTCCTCTCAATTTATTTTAAAAATAAGAAATTGGACATTTCAGACTTTGTACTCTGTGGGGTTTGAGAAAGACAATGGAGAATTATGAATTCATGGATACTGAAACAATACAAGGCCCTTAGACAATGCAGGGGGAAAGATATATAAACTGGAAATGCTTCAGGCAACCATTGAGGAAACTCCAGTCCTGAAGCAATATGCCTAACATTTCCAGTCAATAAAAAACTTTGTAATAGCAATTTGTATTCAGGGAAAATAACGCATTGATCTTCTTATAAGTCTAACAAAAGACAGAGAAAAAAATATGCTCAATATCACTGAGCCTGATGTTTTAAACCTGCAAATGTAAAAGAGAGAATAAGAGTGGGCAGGAGTGAAGAGGGAAGCCAATTTTTTGAAGCTACCTAAAGGACGACTTTTGTGCCAATTCATCCTCAATCCTTTAGAAATGATGGAAAAAAATTCTACTAGAATCAACCGAATTGGAAGTTAAAGAAAAAATATATATTTACAGTGGCTTAAGATTTGTGCCATAGTAAAATAAGAAAAAATATAATTCCATAAACTCACTACAAAATGAATTGCTGAATCTGTATGGGTTAGACACAAATTACTTATTTATTGTGTGACTTCAGTCAAATTAAAAATTTTCACTGGTGCTGAATTCGTGGGACCAGATTTTCTGCTGTTGTCAGTGATTGCAATTTTACTGAAAAGAAGATTGTTTTGCACATCAGATTAACTCAGAAGCCATTCCTAGTAGCTTGTGCTTTTCTTTAGCATAGCATACATATGCTTTCCTGTTGTGCGATGTGATCAGGTTGTTTGCAAGCTGGAGATGGAATGAGACTTGTTTGGGTAATTCCCAGCTAAAGTGTGATCCCCTGGGGAATCACAGCCAAGAGTCATAATTTAGAGCAACACCTAAATTGTGCAAACTCACTCAAGTGCAAGAACGCTTAGAGTTTTAAATAGCAAAAACTGTAATCAGCCTCTTGGTAAATATGTTTCCAACACACCACACACATACAAAACATGAAGAATATTCTCCCAATTGCTTTAGTTCTGTAAAGCACAATCATAAATACCTTATTTTTCTTCAAAGAAAATAAAGACTAGACCCCTTTAGTTTGAAAGAAGAGAACTTATTTCACATACTGTGGTGTAGATAACCTCCATTGACCTTGGATCTGTTAAAGGCATGCTTAATAAGTAAACATCTAATTGATTAATGAGATGAAATTCAGCAAGCAAAACAAAATCACCTTTTGAAAGGTAGCAAAAATAGCATAACAATATAAAACAAGATTATCTTATTATTATTGAGTCTTCTTCATTGTTCATTTTGTTAAGTCAATGCGTCTGTTAGAGGGACTTGTAATTCCTAGTGTGTCCACCTCCCAGTGACCTATTCTTATCCTACAATCCTTGTTCCTCATTCCATTCTGCTGGAATTCTCTCATGCATCATTGTCCCAGTAAAACCCACAAAAGCTAGGTCAGAAACAGTTTTAAATTATTTTAGATTCTAATGAAGAAGAGAATAAACAACACTCTGGGGACTGAGAAACACTGTAACAAAAAATTGAGGTCAATGAGTTCCTAAATTTCTATGGACCTAGACAACAACATTAAGTGACAGAGTACTTGCATTATACAGCCTTTGTATGGGCAGAATTCTTTCCTCTCTTTTTTCATAACACATTTTATAAGGGCATTAGCAGCTTTTTTTGGTCAGCAAATAAAATTAGGAGAAAGAATTAATGTCCATGAAACAATTTCTAGAGATCATGGATTTTTGTGGGTGAAGATAATGTGTACCTAAATGAATCATGAAACTGAAAATGCAAGTTTATATATGGATTTGTATATTTGGACTATTACACAGAAAGGACACTACAGTTTGACCTATTTTAAAACTTAAGATTAGGCTCTTTTGGGTGATGCTGATTTTTGGTGATTTTTTATGGTGTTGTTTATAGATAACATACAGCAGTGATCAAAACTCCAGCAGCGTCACTACCTCTTGAATGATAATTTTATTTCTAAATAGGCTACACAAAGTCTGGTGAGTTGTTAAGGAACAAATGAATTCGGTGGTTGTGGTTTAAAATTGGCAGAGAAATACAGTGAGATTATTGGCTCACATGATATGATATGTTGAATGTTAATTTAGAAAACTGCAGTATCTACTTCTTGGACATGATGGCTCTGCTAGTTGGCACCACAGATTATAGAATCATAGAATCATCAAGGTTGGAAGAGACCTTTAAGATCATCAATTCCAGCCACTGATGGGATCTTTGCTCTTCTCATGTAGGGTGCTATCTGCTCTTCTAGCAGACACTCTCCTATAGCCCAAGCAGAGGGCCACTGTGAGGCAACTGTTCCCCTGCACCCATGGAGGCCCACAGTGGAGCAGAGATCCACATTCAGCCCGTAAGAAACCCCAGGCAAGAGCAGGTGGATATGTGCTGAAGGAAGCTGCAACCTGTGGAAAGCCCACGTTAGGGCAGGCTCTTGTCAGGAGCAGCAGCCCATGAAGACAATAGGACAAACACCTCAGGGATTAGGACATCTTTTCCTCCATTGTCTTTCTGCTGCTTAGTAGAGGATACCAACTTCAGTATTTTTATATTTTAAATATCAATATTTAAAATATTTACATGTTAAATTAATCAGTCATTCACTGTCATCTGCTGTTTCTCTGTATAAATAAGAAGATAAATAACAACTAGTACTATCATATTATACATGGGATGAAACAATAGATTAGACCACTTTTTACTCAGTGGATGGTATTTTTCTGAAGACATACCATTTATAAGGCAGCATCAGTTACTCTTGAATTTCTTCACAATGACATTGTAACCTTTATGAATGGTTGGCTCTTTGTGTTAATGATATAGGAAATTAACAGATACAATACAGTGGTGATGAGAGGTGCTACTTTGGATGGCTGCTCTTTTTATGGTTTGATCCAAAATCCATTATTGTCAGTGGAACTTCTTTCATACTCAAAAGTCGACATGCTCCAAAGGATTTGCAAGAGTAGACTGAATTGCTAGGACCGATGTAGCTTTCAGCATATTATGAAGAATTTCATGAATTCCTAGTAAAAAAAACTACATAAAATTTTATCAAAAGCCTTAGATGACACTGACAACTATTATCTACAAAAACAACATCTAAGGTTTCTGAATTTCTGCTTCAAAATAATATCAGAGATTTTTTACAGAATGCTTAGGAAAAAACGATTTAAATTTTTTTTCTTCAAACAACACAGAAATATTTTTAAAATTAAAAAAATGCAGTAAAAAAGCATAAATAGTTACAACAAAGGCATCAACCAACTGAAATAAAGCATCACATTATGCATTTATTTTCTAAGTTTTAATTTATGAATTTTGCTTCAATTTGTGCTATAGATTTGTTCCTATGAACAATAAAACCAGGACCAGATAAATGAAGGCAAATATAACAAGTGCCATTTACTGAAAACCATATTTTTGCAAGATTTCTACCCCCTCTCCCCTGTGTGGTTGGTTGTTTTGTCTAATTATTTATGTATGCATTTATTTATGTATTTGTTTGAAATTCTAGATTCTGATATCCAAATATTCAAACTAATGTATATAATTTTCCATTGGAATGGCAAGGAGCATGTACAGTATGTGTGTCTGTGTGTGACCACAGAGGAATAGGGGTACGCAAAAGTGTCTAGCTAAATTGCTGATTGTAGAAGCCTACACTGACATTTTTAGGTTTGATTTTTTTGATTGTTTGATTGGACACACAAATTGCATGGTATGTGATTTGATCTTCACTGGTTGACTGCAGTTTTTTATAATTAAATTTTCAGTGTACATGATTTTTAAAACGAGCTTGTCATGACTATGCTTAATATTCATTTAAAACTTAATGTTTCTGGGAAAATTCCACTGATAAATTTCTTTGTTAGAACAAGCATCAGAGGAACGGGAATTGAGGGAGGAGGGGTCTTAACAAAAGAGAATAAAAATCTGGTTTTATAGTTTTCTCTTGAATATTCACACTCCATGTTTTTGAGGTATTTACCTATCACTAGCTCAAATCTCTGTTTGACCTAGACAAGCAAGAGAATAGAACATGATACTGGACATCTGTGAAAGCACAGGAAGTATACACAATTCATCAGAGTCTGTTTAGGACTAGGAAGCTTCTCAGACTGTATTATAATAGCCAAACTTGCCAGAAGAGTACATAAATTGATCTGAAGTCCTTTTGGCTTTAACAGACTAAATGTGCTCATTGAAGTAATTTCAATGTTCAAAAGCAACACAGTTTAAGGAAAATTGTATTGTTTCTTAAAGATTGTTTAAGATCATTTCTTTACATTTTCTGACTCAGTAAAAATGTCTGGATTCTAAATGTGTTAATGATCTTCCTTAAGTTGATATAAACATATATGTCAAAGTATAACTATAGTTCTTGCTTTATGATAAAGCATTTTTTTTTAGCTAAAGCCAATTATATTTGTGGTGGCTTATCACAGCAATTATATGAAGCAGCAGGCCAGTCAGTAATGACTTTTTTGTTAGGGGAGTGCTAAGAACACTTCCAGCAGAGCTCCATTACCTGGATTACAATCACAGTTTTAAATTAGGTACCAATGCAAGTAATTTAGTTTTGTTTTTGTACTTAATTGGTCATTAACTTGTTCATGCCAATAATTCTATTTCTATGCCACTCACTCATTAAATACTCCCTGCATCTATCCAGAAGCATTCCGTCCTGCAGAAGAAAGAGGAGTTTGCTATAAAAGATTTCTGTGTCTGCATGCCACCTTTATCTCTTCATGAATGAATTTGAATGATAAAACATTTCTTTTTCCACCATAGTACCTGTGAGGTCATGAGATCATTAACACAAGTCAATAGGAGCCTAGTAATTACCATTTTGGATCAAGCAGTATTTGTGTGTAGTCCAGTATCTTGTTGCTGTCAGGGACTAGAACCACATGCTCATAAAGAAGCTGAAATGAACAATGATGCAATAATTTTACTGAGAGGGGAGATTTCTTCATATTCTTGGTGACTACCGTTTGTTTTATGTTCTGAAATAAGATAGTTTGTAACTTTTTGTTTTAAAGAAGTGATTCTAATTTCATGCAAATGTAAATGCTCTCATTATCCATATAAATGTTTAATCCTTTTTAAAATTCTGCTAATCTTTTAGGCCTCAGTGATATTTTTGTGGCAATGAGCTCTCTAGGTTAATTATGCATGTGCAACAAAGTATATCCTTTTATCAGTTTTAAATTTAAATCCTGCCTATTTACTGCTACACACAGGAACTTTATAAATCTATATTGTGCAATTTTCTGCTCCAGGCATTTTCCTCAAGTGAGTGTATGCATGAATATAATGCCTGGAGGATGCCTTAATAGACTCTTCCCATCTCTTAACTCCTCTCATCAGTGTGTTTCTCCATGAAACTAATTTTTGGACCAGGGGATTTGGTTTAGAGCTGTGTCTAAGGTAGAAAGTTAAGTGCAGACTCCTCCAAACATCTTAGGAAGCAAGTCAAAATGAATAAAATTTCTGTAGTAAAAACTAAACAGATTTTTGAAGCCATACTCAGACTAGGCAATAACCAAGGATAAATAATGAAGAAAAACATTATGTGAATAAGCACATAACCCTCAAATTAGTGTGGTCTTTCCCTCAATAGTGACTGGACTACAAATAATTTTTTAATCTAGTCTAGCCTCTGAGCTAGGAAAGCTAGGTCATTTAGTTCAGGCAGCAAGTTCTAACAGCGTTTACATCCAGAGGTCCAGCTGCTCCTCCCCAAGAGACATCTATCACATTTGTTAAATTTTACATGCAAGTTCAGTTATATTCAGATATATGCTATGTCCAAAGACCAAGGGGATTTGTGCAAACAGGTTTTATATAAGAGACATGGTGTTGAAGGATTATTAAACAACTGATTAAAATTAATGTTATGAGTTCCTCCTGCTGACTTTTTAACATCAGCCAAATAACATTTGAATGATTAAGTTATTCTCTATTTCTGCAGAATTCTCATTGATTTAAGAGTTTCTTACATAGTGACTTTGTAAGGTTATTTTTGTTCACCCTAGTTCAGGCCAAAAGATGAGGAAAAAGAAAAAGATGAAGGGAGATTATTCATAAGAATAGAGCAGCCAGCGCTTGAGATAACAGAAAGATGAAAGCAAGAGATTCAGGTACTGGAGTCTGAGAAGCAATAAGAACGATACCAAAACAGTTAACAGGCCCATTCCATTAATGGGCCACGCAAAAGCACTTGACCCAGTTTCTTGGAAGATAGAACCAGAGATACAAGCCTGGAATCAATCAAACAGCTTACTTGGGATCAAGTCCTGAGAAGCAAATGGACTCCTACACAACTGTAGTGGGTTGACCTGGATGCCAGGTGCCCACCAAGACACTAGATAGCTTCCCTCCTCAGCAGCATGATGGGGAGAGAAAATAAGACAGAAAAAAGCCTCGTCAGTCAAGATACAGGCAGTTTAATAAAGCAAAGCCAAAGGCTGTGCAAATAAGACAAAGAAAACGGAAGTTTCATTCTCTGTTTCCCAGGAATTTAGTACATATAGTGGTTGCTCTGGAAGACAGAATAATAATTGATTCCCTTCCCTTCTTCCTTCTCCTTTCTTTGAGCTTTTTCTTTGCTGAACAGACATCATAGAGTGGACAATATCCCTTCAGTCAATTTGGGTCAGCTGTCCTGATTATGTCCCCGCCAAAGATCTTGCCCACCCTCTGCCTCCTGGTGAGGATGGAATGTTGAAGAGATGGTGCTGATGCTGTGTCAGCCCTTCTCAGCAGTACCCAAGCACCGGTGTATTGCCAACACCTTTCTACTTACCAGTAAAAGGCACAACACTGTGAGGGTTGCTCTGGGGAAAGTGAACTCCATCTCAGACAGACCCAATGTAGCAACATTTCAAGTCTGGCTACAGCAGGAGTAGGATTTTGTCAAGTGAAGAAGTGTTTTTGTTCTGCATTACAAGTACCTGAAATGCTCATTTATATTGGTCTAAGGGAAACGTAAGTTTGAGGTTTTCTTTTTTTTTTTATTTTAGCAACATAGTAAGAATTATAGATTTTTAATCAGCATGGCTGGCAATTGCTTGTTTAAGCTGGTGACTTAGAAATACCCAAAAGACTGTCTCCAGACAAGGTGGTCTGGAGATGAATGGAACATAGAAGGCTAGAATTCATAGGGACCACTAAGGACTGTGCAGCTGTTAACCATTTATTAAGGGAAAAAAAAAAAAAACCAAAACAACAAAACACAAAAACCAGTCCTGTACCTGCAGTGAATCTGGAGATTGAAAAAGTGTGCTTACATAATTAAGGAGTGCTGGAAAGACATGAGAAGTCATGAATAAAACTTTTAGTTGGAAAACATTACACTGAGAAACTCCTTTAAGAATTAATGAGGAGTCTGAGAGATACTGAAGAAAACAGGTTTGGATGATAGAATCATAGAAAAGTAGATATTGGAAAGGACCACTGCACTGTCTTCAGCCTTTGAAGGTTAGGACAGAATAATGGTGTTTAGCAAACAGCAGAAGAAGTGGACATGAGAAAGTGGTGAAAGCAACTTCTAATGCTGCTATTAATAATCATGATGAGAGAAAAATTGTTTCATAACGGAATAAGGGAACAGTAGCAGACAGAGAGTGTCAGTAACAGAAAAGGGAAAAGGTGGAAAATTACCTGAGGGTTTTGGTCAACAGTGTATTCGGGTGACCAAGAAGATCAATGGCATCATGGCTTGCATCAGAAATAGTGTGGCCAGGAGGACTATGGCTGAGATTTTCTCCCTGTACTCAGCACTGGTGAGGCTGCACCTCAAGTCCTGTGTCCAGTTCTGGGCCCCTCACTACAAGAAGGACATTGAGGTGCTGGAGTGTGTCCAGAGAAGGACGACAAAGCTGGTGAAGGGTCTAGAGCACTTGTCTGATGAGAAGTATCTGAGAGAGCTGGGATTGTTTAGTTTGGAGTAAAGGAGACTCGAGGGAGACCTTATCACTCTCTACAAATGCCTGAGAAGAGGTTGTAGTGAGGTGGGGGTTAATCTCTTCTCCAAAGTAGCAAGCAAAAGGACAAGTGGAAATGGCCTCAAACTGTGCCATTTTAGAAGGTTTAGGTTG
Organism: Callaeas wilsoni; assembly: GCA_013398955.1. NCBI lineage: Eukaryota > Metazoa > Chordata > Aves > Passeriformes > Callaeidae > Callaeas > Callaeas wilsoni. Next base: position 126,394 of record VWPU01004676.1, on the reverse strand, counting down.
GATAGAAGGAAAAATTTCCTCACTGTAAGGGTGGTCTGGCATTGGAATTCCAGGAAAGTGTTGGAGTCACCAACACTGGAGGTATTTAAATGACATATAGATGTAGCACTTGGGGACATGGTTTAATGGTGGACTTGGAAGCGCTGGATTAACAGTTGGAGTTGATGATCTTAGAGGTCTTTCCCAACCTAAATGGTTCGTGTTTCTATATGGGGCACTTATGGACATGGTTTAGTAGTGGACTTGGCAGTGTTCAGTTAATATTTGGTCTTGGTGATTTGAAGGTCTTTTCCAACTCAAATGATTCTATCATTCTATGATTTTATGAAATGGTCACTGGGAAGTAAGACAATACAACAATTGCTAAGATCCTCAGGAGTGATAATAAGACAGAGATGGTGGTTGGCAAGAAAGCTTCATTTTGTGTTAGTGTAAGAAGCTCAGAAAAGTGAAAGGAAGAACTTGCAATGCTAATATATACTCCATAAAGGAATAGTGGAATGGCAACAGAGGCCCATAACAACAGTCAGGATTGCATATATGGAATGCATTATCTCATTAGACAGACAGGAACAAAAGAAATATAATAAAAGTATCACCCTATAAAGGAAATTACCAGATCACACAAAGAAAGAAAACTAAAAAGTATCACTAAAACTCAAGGAGTCAAAGATAATGTTGGAGAAATACCATGAAAGCTTTCTGCTAGAGGGAGAAAAGTTAGTTGTCTGTAAATGTTTCTTATGTTGCCCTTTAAAAATAAAATTAAAAAAACCCAGAAAAACAAAACAAACAAACAAACAAACAAGAAACCCAAACAAACAAAAAACCAAAAAAACGAAACAACAACAAGAAGAAAGAAAATTCATTAAAAGTCAATGATAAGACCGAGACCATAAAACTGTGCATGTTTCGCAAAAAATGTCATTAAATACTTATATATATTTTATCTATAAATTAGAACTACTAAAGTATTGAAGGAATTAATAGTATATCATATATCAAAAAGATAGAAAACTAGAGTTTTAGTTCACCGATATTTGATGGCGAAACAGGGCAGTTAGCAATAACTATATGAAGATAAAATGAGGGAAATACCAATTAGTCTACAAGACAATTATAGAACAAGAATTAAATGGGATAGAATGTCAATTTATATAGTTAACATAAAAGTAAGAATATGTCATAAAGACATCTCAGCAGTGACATCCTAGAATAAGAGATTCTTCCTATTGTTATTATCATGCAAAATAAACCCTTTGATTTGGCTTAAATATTTGAGAGTTTGATTATGCAGGGCAATTTGTCCTTAAGAAAGATGGAGATTTAATGAGGTGGGAGGTGTTAAGAAATATTACTTGGTCAGAATCAAAGCTGGTGAGAAAATAAAAGCACTAAAATGGCCAAGCTGACAATGAACAAAATCAGTAGCTTAAAAACCTGTTGTCAGTCATCAGAAATTATATTCAAAGTAATAGAAGAAAGGTCAAGAATAAAGAAATAAATGTAGTTTTAAGCAGGAAACACGTAAAACAGTTTTACTAAGTAATTTACATGATAATTGTGTGCAGGCGATTGACTCCAGTCAATGACTCCATCCCAATTCACCAACTGTACTTGACTTACTTTAATGCCTAGAGGTACTTCAGAGAAGACTCAATCACAATAAAGGAAGGGAATTGTGCAAATAAGGGGGAAAAAGGAAAGGTTTTTAAAATCATTAATCCAAATATTGCAAGGCTATTCAAAATTTATGTGTTGGACATGCAATTTCATCTGAAAAACTCCAGATATCTGAAGAACAAGCATCCAAGATTCATTTTTATGGGTTTTAGTTGTTCTTACCTGAGCTTACATTTTGCTATTTTTAACTCATGGTGCACAACATAACTTGAAAAATAATGCATTTAATGACACAAGTTTCAGTTAGAGATAAAAAGGCAAGAAAAAAACCAAACAACATTGTCCTTGCCCTTGAGATAAGCTGGAAAAGGACTTTGTGTGTGGTGAACCATACATATTGATTTTGTTGAATGGATGTTGCCCGGTATTCCAAAATAATGGTGGTGCCTTTATTCTGCCAAAAGAGGAAACTAAAAGTAAGGAGGGAGCATATTTCTAACAGGAAGTTAGTCAATTGTCTCAGAGACACAGCTCTGGATTCCAGGGACTCAATAGCCACTTCAGGACAGCGATCATTGTGCAATAACCACCTTCCCTTACCCAGATGCATACAGTGTGTGAGGCTACATGGGCAGCAAAGAGAGTGCCCACCTTTAAAGTGGGGAGGTAACAGACAGAGGGCATATGACAGAACATCTGTGGAGAACATCTGTGGAAGAGAAGACAGGTAGATAAACATCTTATTTTCCAGTTTTTGCTGAGGGAAGAAAGAGTATGATGAACTACCACTATCTTTCCACCACTATCAAGAGCTGACTGCATCTCATCAGGTTATCATTCTTTTGTAAGTGTTGGTTTATTTTAGATGATGCAATACCCAATATTTTCCTATCTTCAAATACTGAATTATTATTTCTCAAATTTAATGAGATCATCAAAAGTGATCCAGGTATAGCATAATCTATTTGTTGAATTCTTTCAAATCAAAATCAATTAATTGCAGCAACCACTGCCTTTAAATTTGCAGTATTTTGACTTTACCAAGAAAGGTCTGAAGAGCTATGTCAAATAACTGATGTCCATTAATTTTTTTCTTTTTTTTTTTTTACTTGGAAATCTGTATAATAGATGCTGTTCTCGGGACGATTTTTCATAACTAGCAGCTTACAAGAGAAAGCAGGTTTTTCAAGCAATCCTCAACAGAAAATTGAATTTTGTGGACAAACTTGAATATTTTGTGAAAGATGCAGTCCATCCATTGGTTTTAGAAACTTCCTTAATATATACTCCTGTAACCACTAAATAGTGTCAGTGCCTAATAATCAAAGAATAATGTTTAACTCTGTCAGAGAAACATGTGAAAAGAGTAGATTTAAAGTAAAAGGCTCAAGACAGAAGACGGTGAAAGATTCTTGTCAAGATTTTGCTGTTCTTTCAAAAACGTGTGACTGCCAGGCTACGGTTTGATACTGCTTTCTGGAATTCCTCTTCTGTCATAATCAGAGATGTCTCCAGGGGTGCAACAGGACTTAGACATTAAATGTCTGAAGATCTTTGTGTAAACGTGAATCGGCTGAAAGGAGGACAAAATACTTCACCTCAATCTCCCAAGCACATTAAACCTATCTGCACATGTATAAACTGAAAAAACTGGTTATGTCATTTGAGCATCTACTCTTTTATTTTCTTATTTCATAGCATTTTTTCGCTAAAAATATTAGGATAATCTTGAAATGTCAGTAGCTATTATTTTATTAATTCTCTGGGAGCACAGCATCATAGTTTCAGCTGGTGTGGATCTACTGAAGCCAGTAGAGCTTTTATTGCTGTTTATCATTGTCAGTGCAGAACAGCTGAGGCTATGTAAGAGGTGGACTAATTGCCACTTAGGGGTATGTCAGGAGAGAACTGGGACCATACAGCCAATCCATCTGCCACAGAGCACTTGAGTAAAGGTTAAAGTCATGGTTCAACAACCTCTGGTTTGTACCAGCAGAAATCTGTGCTGGCATAAATGTTGAATTATATTTTTATGCGTGTGTAAGCTAATAATACAGAATCAAAGTACACCTTGGATTGGTTGCACAGTTTGTATAGGGTCTCCAAAAAGACGCAAACACCTTCATAGGAACAATGAAACTATTTAAATCAGCGAACAAAATCAAAGATTGAGCTCTTGAAAATAAGCTATACCTCTAATAGCATCTTGGGGTGATTTGCCACATCATAGTTCAAAGAATATAAAGAAAGATGCTTGCTGTAATATCTAGACTATTAATGAAAACAGTGACTGATTACCTTGCTGCTATTGCTTTTCCTTTTTCTTCATTTTCCATCACTATATGTTATTCTTTCTTTCTCCCAGTTTTGAACACAGTTGGATTAAATTTTTAGATAAAATATTCCATTCTTTACACAAAAATAAAAATACTTGAGAATATTTATTTTTGTGTATATTATACCTTCCATATGTTCTGTACCTATAATTAGAGTTTTGTAAAGCTAACCTTTTTAATAATAAATACAATATGTCAAGGAAATGACATATGATTCAGCTTAAAGATAATGAATAATTATTAATGATACTAATGATCCCTTAATGTTAATGTCATTCTGCTAATTTAATACTGCAATTAATTTTGCACATGAAACACATGCAGGTGCTTTGGATAATTTTTTAAAAATCTTAATTTCTTAACTCTCTTGATAGTTTTGCAAATTTAGAATTAACATTGAGTAACTTTCGTAGTAATTTTTAGTTTAATATATTATCACCATAACAACCACTTAACAGTTGGAGAGCAGCTTCACATTAACACTATTTATGGCTATATATATTAATTATACTTAGGATGATTTCTGTGGGTAAACTTACTCCACTGATGGTCTTAAATTAACGAAATCATAACCCGGCTCATTTCCAACATAAATTATGTGTCATGATTTGCTATGTTTGTGAGAATATTGACTTTGAGGACTTGGCAAACATCTTGAGGGCCCATCATCAGTGTTGTTTACAAATTGAATGGGTACTGATAGATGAACCGCTTTATGCAGAAATGTTTCTCATGCTGCAATTTCATGGACAGTATTATGCTCTTGCTCAAAGCAAGGTCAAATAGGCTATTGTCTGTAGCTGAGATTCATAGCAGGTGTTTACTATAGTAGCATTCTTTAGGCCACCAAAAGGAAAAGAAGTATACAACTCCAACTTTAACTGAACTTAGAAAAAGTAATTGTTGTATAAGCTAGTCGGATAGCATCTTCCACTGTTTTATTCAAAAGGACAGACAAAGCTCTCTATGCATTTACTATCATGTGTTCACAGCAGTTTTTCTAAGTGTGTAGTGTTTGGTCAAATAGACTGTGCCTATTGCTACACTCCAAAATAGAAGGTAGATATGCCCCACCTGTACATATCCATAGTCGTTTAGGGCTATACTGCTGTTAACAGATGTTAACAAGGAATATTGTCTTCAGAGATGAGATTCCTTTTCTGGTTGACTTGGCAAATCACTCTTTCTGCACTCTGTCTTACCTATCCCCTATACTCATACCAGCATTAGATAGTTTAGACTAGATGGTTATCTAGATTAAGATAGATAAAAAACCCCTATACATTCATGGTGGATTAAGAGTCTGTTTGCCGTTCATTTTATATACTTTGTTCTTCGGTAGTCATCAATTTGCTCACCTGTCTTTGTGAATATACTTTGTCCAAAACCTGCTGTGACATTTCATTTGTGCCAATCTTCTAAATCCTTTCTACATCACCCCAACAAAACCTTTTAGTATAGTTGAACTGAGACTAACAAGATTTGTAAACTGGTATACTAAGGCTCTAAAAATGGGAATGGATTTCTCTCTCCATTATAAAATATCTCTTCCTCTTATCCCCCGCATTATATCTCATCTTGGCCTTCTTTTTAGGGAAGCAAGAAAAGCTAGGTTTATTTTGTCTTGTTTCCCTAGAAATTGTCCCTCACCCTACACAGATATCTACAACATATTATATTAATTTTTCTCCCAAGTGCATATCCTTTATCTTCACTCACTGTAGGGGATGTACATGATTTACCAACACTACTTTTGATATCTAAAGTTATCTAGGAAAATTTCAATCATGTTATTGATCTTTCCACTATGGTGCATCTATCTGAGAATCCGTAAGATATTGTCCATTAATATATTTATTGATTTTAATATATTAATGCTATTTATTATAACATTTATTAAATGTCATGGCATTGATTTCAACTTTGTACTGTAAAGGATCAGGCTATGGTTTAGAACCTTTAATAGGTAATTGTACCTAAAAAACCCAATGATCTTAGTCATCCTTGTGCCTTTAAAAAGAGATTCTTTAACTGACAGAAAGAAGCAGAAGAATTGAATTCTGTTTTATCTTATTTATGTTCAACAGCTTGATTATAGGCTTAAAATCAAAGGAAGACTTGAATGTGATTTTCATATTTATGTTTGTGCTTGACTTTGAATTTTGTTATAGAAGTTACTGTGAAAGAAGCAATAGGGAACATCACAAGGAAAAGTTAAAGTCACTCTCCTGCCTCTAAAATATTCAAACAACCTAAGGCTGTAAACCATTTTTCTTTTCTTAATGTGAACCAACAATTGTGCAATGCTGTTATAACATAGACTTTATCAAATATGTATTCAAAATTAAGTATCAGAATGGTGGCCCCAAGTGTTAAAACCAGCTTAAAATCTTAGGAGATTTTGGACTATGCAAGGTAATTTCTTTACTTTTTAGTTTGCTGAATGGTTTGTTTGTAAAATTTCTACATTGTTGAGCTTGCATTTTCATGGTGCTATTTTCATGTTGCGTAGATATGAAAAATCTCATACGCATGAAGGCATGAAATAATTTCCCATAGCGTAGACACTATCATTGAACTTCCTGAACTTCAGGTAAATGGCTTAAGAAAAAAAACCAAACAAATTCCAACAGGGCTGACACAGTTTTGTCTTCAAATCCAATATTTGGCCTATTATATATTAAGAGCAACATAATTATGAGTTGCCGATCATGCACTCATACTACAAGGTCTAACATTGAGATGTCATCTGCATTGCATGTGATACTGCCTTTTCGCATTTCATCGATAAAAGCTAAAGGAGAATCAAAATGCAAAAACCAAAGGGAAGCCCACATCTCTGGACTTAGAGCAGTAGTCTTTCATCATGCCATACGCAAGCAAACAAGCATTCAGTGCAATGAATGACAAGTTCCTGGAAGACCTTACTCCCCATCAGAGTTAATTTAAGTATGGGTTTATGATTTTCTTCATGAAAATGATGAAACAAAAGGTAAATCAAGGCATTTAAACCTTGCACCAAGTATCATTAACCATTGTCTAGTCTCATGTGTTTGACAGGAACATACGTGTTTAGATAACATAGATCTGTGATAAACTTAGAGGGACCCTACTGAACACGCTCGAGACTCCTGCCCTTCTGGGTGAAAGATTAAAGTACAGTGGTAAACCACTGCTGGGTGAATCCCTGAAGTACAGATGAAGACAGTAGGTTTGGTGATCCTCTGGCATCGACTGAGTTCTGCAGTGCCTGCATCGTATCTGTGTGCTTCTGCACAGATGCTTGGCATCCAATGGTTGTTGAGGTAACAAAAATAAATTTACTCCTTGCATTTAATTTGTGGTTTTGTGGTTGTTTCTGTGTCCTTCCTGTGCTGGGTCACACACTGGGGAGTGTCTCAAACGCCTTTTCCTACTACGAGGTAATCTCCCCAGAAGACATATCCATGAATGAGGAATTCTCAGAATGAAATTTTTTGATTGGCTGTTAATAAAGAAAGTTTACACCAGAGATGCATGTCTTTAGGTAGATTTCATTCCAATTAACTTAGATATCTGAAACTAATGTCTGTGTTGTAGTTAAAAAAACTCCCTTCATATTAACGGAAATAAACAGACCTTTAGGAGGTTGTGATAATCCATTTTTAGAAAGACATTTAAGGTAATATGAGTAACCTTCAGCTAGTGCCTGTACTGGTAGTTTAACCAAAAGTGAGCTTAAACCGGATAATTATCCTTTGGTTCTCTACAGGTATTGAGGTAAAAACCTATATTAGATGTTTAGCCATCTGAACATGTGTCCTTGTTTGTCTTACTGTTTATCTTGGTATCAATAAGTACTTAATTACTTTTGATGGGGTGTTACAGATTCAGAGAAATCTGTACAGAAGAAAAGAGCAGTTCAGAACAAAACTCCTTACACTGCCTTCATTCATGTGGATTAGAACTCTCTTGTTAGAAAAAAAAAGTGATTTGAGGTCTTCTGCAGATGGTGCTTATCTGTCCTTTTGACACATCTTGAGGAAAAACACGAACTTGGACATTTATGTAACATACGAAATGGACGTTTTTAGCTTCTTAGTGATTCTTTTGCTGTGTGTCTGCAGGTTCTAGGTGAATAGATTGCAAGCTGCTATGGACAGGGGCTGTGGGACCTTGGTATGGTTGAGTTACGTATGAGGGATTTAGGTACTGCCAGAGAGCAAATGAATAATTCTAGTTGTGGGCCCTGTGCCACACTTCCAAGGATATTATTTGAAGAACCATTGTTCTCCCTAGCAGCTTGAGCTTTCCTATTCTGAGAAATCCATAAATTGTAAGGTTTTAGCACATTTTAGTACAGAAATACATTTAGGAGATAATTATATATTATTTTGCAAGAATTTCCACTCTGAAGCTGCACTATTAGGACAGCATGCTACTAGAAAAGGTCAGAATGGAGCAAAACATCTCTTCTATTGCTCCACATCCCTGACACATCTGTCCATTAAAAAGCCAGCATGCAGGAGAATGCTGTTTTTGTGTTATGGACCAGACCTGTTAAATTACAGAGATTACAGCTAGTGAAAATATAATATTTTCTCCAGAACAACTCAGTGTACATGGATTTCTTCTCTTTAATTTGATAAAGAAAGTAATGAAAGAGTTAAGGGTCTTAATTAGAGGTATTTTTTGTTGTTTTGGTTTGTTTTTGTTTTTCTTTTTGTTTTTGTTTTTTTGGTTTTTTTGGCTTTTTTGTGATATAGCAACATCTATTTTCTAAACTTTTGCTGTCTGGATTGTATTTTCAGACCTCATTAAAAATATGACCCCAAATTTTCATATTTTGGTTATACTCAATGTATTTAATAGCTGTATAGCCATCAATATTTAGTTGCGAATAGCATGATAAAACAAGGAAGTACTATGCAATTATAAAAGGCAATGAGAGCTAGAAGATCTTTTTAAAATTCCAGAGAATAGTATATCCAGCATTTTAGTACTAATTACATTCTTCTGGCTTCACATTTTAGATCTTATCAGTATGTATATGTACAGACAGTAGTTCTGCAATGTTTGTGACATGTTGTAACCTTGTATGACATCTCTTTCTTTCCCAGCATCTGTCTTAGAATAACTTAATGAAAAGCTTACAGATGACACAGCCCCAGACAGTTTATCAAATTACATTCAGAACCAGGTCAAGATGTCCTGGAATACAAAGCCCATCATATTTCTAAGGTTATATATCTACATCTATATATATGTATGTATATCCACCTGTTATCCAGCATATGGTATGATTTTCATAAGCCTGAAGACATCCAAAACTTTTGCATGGTGATGGCTGATTTAACATGGTGTAAATAATTTACAGCTTCTGGAACCATAGATGGAGGATACTCAATAGGATCTGCAGCACTGGAAATCTATTTTTACATCCCACTACCTCCCTTGTGCCTCCTACAGTGTTCTGAGTTCGGTCTTCACCTGTTTTAGATGCATATTACTTCATTGAAACATCATTATTTCAGATGAGAAAGTTACTATATTTGAAGAAACTTTTATCTCACCTTCTCGGTGATATTATATCTCTAACCTTTTCCTCAAACCTCAGAGGAAAGATATAATTTACATACACATTCTGGAACTGTAATACAAGGGAAAAACTAGCACTGTTGGTAAGTGAAGACTGCCCTACAAAAAGAGGTTTCAATTTCAGATGCCTGTTTGCATAAGGAGAGGGCTTGAGTTGTTTTGGAAACCTTAGTAACTTTAGGTAATGTGGCTAAGGATATATGGTTTCAGCTTCTCAGGAATTTATCATGTTCTCTTTGGTTTTATATGTACTTGGAATATGGTGAATGTCTATGCCTGGTTTTACTGCATATTGTCTCTGGAGTTACTGGCTTCATTGTATAATTTTAACTTTATTTTCTGGTTAGCATAAAAACATCAGAGAAGACATTTGATTATTTCTTTACATAAAGCTGTGTTCACTATCTGAGTAGCTAGAATTTACAGACAAATATGAAGTACAATTTCAATAAAGAATTTTTATTGCTTTTTCCTTTGCCAAATGGTTGTAGCCGAACAAAATACATGTAGCATATGAAATACACTCCTCAATGATATTAGACTTCAAACTACCTCATGATTTGGAGAACAAATCCCAGCACACAGCTGCTTCATTGAAGGAAAACCAGATCTTTCTTTGGATATTTTAGTAATCATATATTGAAAATATGCACTTTGCACCTTAGCAAATCAATCATTCTGGAGGTTATAGTGAAGATGAAAAGGAAGGAATTTAAACATAGTTAAGGAGTGAATGTAAAGCACATAGCTTGGTTCCATAAATATTATGGGAGATACTGTTCTCTGTGTAATAATAGCACATCTTGAAAAATGGCTGTAAAATTACCTAGGTCTTTGTTACTGACCATTTCCTTCAAGCAGATGCATTTTAGGTAGTTTTACTTGGTTAGACTTGTTACAGAGTGTTTTACATTTTCTTAAATGCAGTCTTTAGCTCAAAATGGCAAGATCCTTCTGTGCACTACTGAAAGAGATGTGCAACTAGCCTGGCACTCTGATGTGTAAAGGAGACTCAATGAACAGCAGTAAAGTTTGCGTGATATCTGTAGGATATATGTGGGCAGAAGAGAGTTCTGTAAGGTCATTTAGAAGGGAAATATTAGTAAAATGTAGGCATACTCTGAGGTAGCTTTGTCACTACTTATGTCTCTGATAAATACTATAATAAAGAATAAACAACTCACAATTAAACAGGGCTACATTCAGACATGCAGCTGCGACATCTCCATGAGTGTTCTACACCTCATGCATACCCCAAAAAACACATGAAGCTGGTTTCAATGGCTCCTTAGCCTCATGGCCACTCTTCTTCACTAGAGAAGCTGGAATATTCTTTGATAATCTGGTCCACAAATTCTGTCTATCATCTGTAAAGCCACAGACTCACTTGATGAGTAAATTTTAAAGTAACATTCAATTGAAATAAAGCATTTCACAGGACATTGATTTAGCAAACTCTAACCCACCCAACTTTAAGTTACCCAGATTTTGAGTAGAGGAAATTTGGAGAAGAAAGAGTGACAGAGAGAGAGAGAGGGAGAAAAGAGAGAGGGGGCAGAGAAAGATTAATAATCACTGCTTGAATTCCAGCACAATCTTAGCTACTATTAAATAAAAAACAATGTACTGTGCCCATGTGTGTCTTTGTGCAACTGCTTTTATCTGCTTTGATCTCCTGGGGCCCTCCAGGCGGACCTCCTGGTGTGCCAGTGACTGATAGCTATTCTGGTCTGGACTAGATGTCCAAGGGCAGGGTGTGGAGCTGTGCACCATTCCATTCTTTGCAGAACTTGTCCAGGCCCACCCCTCCACACACACACTTCAGTTGTTTTGAGCCAATGATAATTTTTTCCATCTGTAACACCAACTTTTATAACATCTCTGCGCATATTCCCTCTTCCTTTATTGCATTTTTCATGGTCATATTAGAAATTTATTCTCCTTTTTCTTCGCTACATTTTGTCATTTGTATTTGAATCTGCAGCTAATGTGAAATTGTGCTATGTGAAAACTATCTCCTATAGCTACCACTGTATATTTTAAACCCTTTCTCTTTTTGAAATGAGTACTTTTATGTCTAATATCCATTATATGGCTAATGATTTATCAATATGATGTTATAACCATCAGGACAGGACTTTGCAGAATCATTTACTGTCTGAATTAGAGTATTCTTCTAGAAAAAAAAATAAAAAGTTTTGGTCAATTGTCTCTGTAGTTTTCTTCTTTAATTAAATCAGAGCGCTAGGAGTCTGTTAATGTGTGGTACCACTTTGATTCTTCATATCTGTAGACCAGCTCACCACCATATCCTCTTTTTTTTGATTAGGGAATGAACAGAAACTTCTGAGACAGTCACACCATACCAATCCATGTGAAGTCCCACTCCTTTCCCATTTCCCTCTGCTTGTCAAGTGTCAAATATCATCAAGCTAAGATCTATGGGTTGCCTAGTTCTTAATCCATTTAACATGCCACATGGGGATAAGATCATAGTGATCATATTTGCTTGTCAATGAGTAATATTCCTTGCAGAATCCAAAATGAATGACATTTTGCATACCACATTTGAAGTCTTATTTAGAAAGACAAAAAATCAGTTATTTATATTCAGTAGCATAAATTAGATGGCTTTAATTCTTTATTAGTTACATATTAGTGAGGACTGATATCTTATTGGCTGAAAGAGGTTATCCTGTTTCTTTTTTACAGTGTTAACCCAGCATTAGATTTCTTCTCATTTGTAATTTCCGCAGTGCTGTAACACTAACTAAAAAAACAGTGTTAGTGAGTCAGTGTTCTACTCAGAGACCATTTTCAGAAGCCTTTCAGGTAGGTTGCAAAAATTGCTGGTTTTGGAGGTACTGTTAGAGACTTTCATGACTTACTAAACATCTTGACAGCAAAAGCTTCTTTATCTATGACATATAAAACAAAATTTACAAAACGTTTTGCATTTTTAGATATCAAATGAGGATTAGAAGTCATAGCAACAGTGGTGAAGTTTGTCAAATGCGTTGCCTTCAACATTTTCTAGATAATATGTGAAAACTGAACTTTTATACTCCTGTTCTTATTTTAACTCAGTTCTTGGCTTCATATTGCTATAAAACCACTTCATATCTACAATAATAATATAAAAGTTCAACTGTGACATTTTTTATGCGAAGATAAAGCAATTTAATTAAAAGAAATATGTGGTGCAAAATTTTTAAACCCATGTTGACATATTTAGACACAGAAACAATTTGTACCTCCAAAACACTCAATTTCTTAAAGCAAACGGCAAGAACTTGGTGAAGTTATACAAATCTGAGTACAGTTTTGAGTATACTCTTGATAGATTCAAAACATACAAAGGTTCCTGTTGTGTCTAAAATCAGAATTTGAGCTAATTCTTATTTAAATAAAAATATTTCATTATATTCCTTAAGACTATGTTCAGTTCTACAACCTTTAATAAGAAGAATGAGTTTGCATGATATACCCTTCAAGAATACTTCTGGTTTTGGAATGTTCATTCTTCTTTTAAAGTATTATTAATCATTCGTCTGCAGAAAATCACAGGTTTATTATAATAGGAAAATCCTTCCTTCTTTTGCTGTTAATTTCTTGATAGGAACTAATATCCTTATTTTCCAAATGAGAGTCATGATCTACAGTCTGACGTCCTGCACATCTAAAGGAACTTGGCAAAGTTTTCACATTCAAGAAATGATTGAAGAAGCCATAAGCTATGTCACCTACTTCACATTAGGTAAAGATCAATGATGCTGTATAATGCCAGCCAAGTGTTTTCACTGAGTGACAGGTGACGACAGCAGAATAACAAAAAAATATCTTGGCAAATACACAGTAATGAAATACGTGGCAAAAATCTAAATTGCTGCCCTTGTAGTCAGCGTGATTAGTTAGGTATGTATCGTGAATATTTTGTAAAAGTGAAAATTAAAAGTTTAAGTTGTGGCTCAATTGAATTTTCTGAGTAATAAGCAATTAAGCTGATCATCAATAAATATCTTGGCCCTATTTGACATATGATATGTTACATAATGTGTCCACATTAGGTCCAACATGTCATGTGTTACAGGTTGCATGTATGACACTTATTTTCTTTTTTACATAAACCCTCTGCCATAATGAAATAGAAACCATTGTTTCCCAAGCGTTATTAATCCTTTTATTTTCAAATAAAGAGGAAAAAAAAGATGGAGTGGGGAGAAAGAAGACATTTAAAATAAAAATATTATTTCCCCCTTCCAAATCTGATGCCGCATGCCTGGTAGCAAAGCTAAGGGTTAAAGATGTGGCAAGTGGAATCTGATTTAAAATATAAGATGACAGCTAATGCAGTGTAAACACCAATGAGAGTGTTAAAATACCCTAGTATTTCACAAAATATCACCTAGAGAACTATTACTAAAAGGAACTCTGGTAAAGTTAATTAAGACAGGGAAAGGTAGCCATCTCTCCTTCTACTTTAACACATAATTTCATGTAAGGCTCTCAAATTATAAACCAGTGGGTAAAGCTAGGTTCACTGAAAAATCTATGCTGAATTTTACTAATTCCTTCAGCTTAAAAAAAGGGTGGAAAATTCACACTTTTTCTAGTTAGGCAAGTGCTTAAAATATTTGGTTTCTAGGAAATAGGAAACAGAGACTCAGGTATGTTATCCAGTCTGGTTCAGCAAATGGATTTGATTTGAGGCTGTCCATATCTTAATTGAAGATATTTAATATTTTTTTGAAGCAAAATCCCACTCTAAAGTAGATTTCCTATGGTTTTTATCCATTTTTCTATAATTATGGGATTCTATGTCAGATTAATTAAAATTAACTTACAATAAAGTGTTGAAGCCTTCCTGTAGATGTCTACAGATGTGTTTAAGCACCTGTTCTAGTCCAGAAAGATAATTCTCAACCCAAGTGCCCTCTAAGACAGTATGAGATATCTAAGACATCTCTATGAGGTTAGCAGGTAACAGCTCGGGGTTTACGGTGACCTATGACACTTTGCTGTGAATCATAGAATCATAGAATGGTTGAGGTTGGAAGGGACCTTAAAGATCATCTAGTTCCAAACCTCCTGCCATGGGCAGGGACATCTTCAACTACACCCAGTTGCTCAGGGCCCCACCCAACCTGGTCTTGAACATTTCCAGCGACGTGACATCCACAGTGTCTCTGGGCAACCTGCTCCACTGGATGATGAAGTTGAGGAACACGCTCTATTTTGATGACTACAATGCCTAAAAATGATTTTCTGGGCAATATATGGTTGCCTGAAGATAGTGTTCTATCTCTTGAAATGCTAACCAAGACGTGGGAATACCTAGAATGTGATATCAGGACTTTGAGAAAATGTGCCCTTCTGGATATGTTCAAGAGGCATCTGGATCTGGTGCTGGGTGATACAGAATGGTGGTTTAGGTGTTACAGTGGATTGTTGGACTGGATAATCTTGAAGGTCTCTTCCAGCCTTGACGATTCTATGATTCTGGGATCTATGATTCTGGGATCTATGATTCTGGGATCTTCCCATCTGAATAGAGATCCAAGAAAAGGGATAGCAACTAAGGAGTGCGATATGACAACTTTAACTGCATCACTATTAATTTTTTTTTCGGCATATATGTCTTCTTTCTGTAATAATTACTTTTGATCAAAAATAATTCTTGATCAAGACAAGTCCAGATGGAGTGGGCCTGCAGTCCTGAACCCTTGCAAACTCAGTAAAGAGCTTATGGACTTGTCAAACTGGAAATAGGATATTACATGGCTAGAGAACTATAGGTCAGGATTCTGCCCATGACCTGTGTCTTTCTAACCCATTGAGCAGAGACTGAAAGTTGAGCCTAATTCACCAACACTTGTGGACTGCTCTGATAATGCAGAATAATGAAGAGCTAATTATCCATCCTTCCATGAAGGACCTGTAACTGCACTGCAAGTTGAAGAGGCTGAAGCAAGCAGTGTGCTGGTAGTTCTAACTTGTATGTACCAGACACAAAATAAATTACCCACATAAAATCTATGAATATTGTCAAATAACCCTAGTGCAAATATGTTTCAGGTGCTGACTCAACACCAGATTTGTCATTGAAAAGTCAGTCTTCTTCAAGAACAGATCTCTAAAAGAATTTATTATTTTATTTCAGTTTGATAAAATGCTGAAGTGACGGGTTATTTAGTCTGCATTTTCCCAGATACGGCTGTTGAATAGTTTTTCGTTTTCCTTGGTAGTCCCAGCACGCTCTACAGAGGCAGACAAGCACAATCACATTTTCACAACTTTATACGACTGAAGCCACCACATATATTGCAATGAGACTCCCACCATAAAATACAGGGGAAAATTGCCTTGTGTTCTGCTTTTTGTATAAAGAAATAAGAACACCTATAAACATCTTGAAATAACAAATTAAGAAAAATAGATTGCTTTATAAAATATTCATACAGTTCTTTAACAGGAAGACAAGTCAGTGATTTGCAGAAATTAAAAGGAATTCATATTCCTGAATAATAAAAAAAGGACAAACCTAGACATTTACTCTATAAATGCTTCAATGTAAAAAACTGCATCATTCTCCCTTCAAAAAAAAACAAAAACAAAAAACCACAGTGTGAAAAATATGTAAAATAATGATATACTTCAAGAAATAGCCAGATCTAAAAAAATTGCTCTGAGCAACATGGTAATGAACAAATCTGGAGGCAGAAAGTAATAGTCCTTTACTTATGGTGTCACAGGAAACTAGGAGAACTTAGGGTTCACGTGACTTTCATGTTGTAAATCCAGTAGCTTATTACACTAATACATGAATCTGAAAATCTGAAATCTACTATTAGTATAAAGAAGAAAAAGGAAAACTTTTGAAATTAAATGACACATAGCTTCTAAATGAAACTTAACTACTTACATTAGGAATAGCAAAAATAATGCAGCATCTGGCATTGCTTTAGGAATGACAATTTCTAATAAATTTATTTATAATAATGATAAAAAATAAGCATAAAGATCTTTTAAATCTCTTTTGTTACTTTATTCTAGTGCCAATAGGTAGTGGTCTTGGTCTAGCAAAACATTCATATTTTTTTTCTAGAATCAGGATTTCATCATGTCTTCTAGATGCAGAATAGAGCTGAGTTTGAAGAAAGGCATGTAATTGTAGAAAAGGAAAGGAGAGATGGTCCACTCTCACAGTCTCTCTGAAAATAATCTGTAGTCTTTGTATTTTAGTTCTACTTGTTTGAACATTAAAGAAAATGCGGTCATGTTAAAATTTTCCTAAGTATCACGTCCTGAGTCAGATAAATAGCTTCAATTTTGCCCACTTTAGGATGAAGGGAGGAGTTATAGCAGTTCTTTGGAAGATCCATAAGAGGATCATCCTGGCTAGATGAGTTTGTTATTTGTGTCTTGTTGACGAAAGATTTTTAAAGCATCAAGGCCTTTTATATTTTTTGCTTTATATTGGTTTGATCCTTTGGATTGATATAAGTGGATGGAACAGTTAATGGAAAAGCCCAAGAAGCCACTGAA
The DNA here is from genome assembly GCA_013398955.1 of Callaeas wilsoni. Classification (NCBI taxonomy): domain Eukaryota; kingdom Metazoa; phylum Chordata; class Aves; order Passeriformes; family Callaeidae; genus Callaeas; species Callaeas wilsoni. The sequence goes on along the minus strand of VWPU01004676.1, from coordinate 109,313 downwards.
ATCTCTTGTAATATAATATGGACTGCATTATAGGCAGTTAATAAATGAATATTTGAGTCCAGCTTTTTCTATCTGTGTTTGTGCACATCCATACATTTACTGGTCTTCACAGTTCTATGATTTTTTTCCAATTTATTAATGATATTTTAATAAGGCCTTTTTAATAAAAAAATTGCAATGAATTTACTAATTTGTGTAATAATATCTTTAAATATTCTTCTATTAACTGATCATCCAACCAGCCTACTTCCATGTGCTGACTTTTATCCTTAACTTTTTTTTAATTGTTTTTTAGAATAATGGGAGATGAAATATCAAACGTTGTGGCCATTGCTTAGGTATTGAATGTCTTTTTTGACTTTAGCAAAGAAAATATCGCAAGATCAGCTGTACTGCTCCATCATCCAAATTCACTTATTTTATACTTTTGTTTATTTATTTATGTCTTGGATGAGTTACAAATGATACCTCAGCATCCTTTTGAGGAAAGGCCACTGCTTCTTCATAGTTTCTTTACTGAGCATTTACCCTGCTATATGAATTTTCCCCCTAATGAAAGGAAGGGAGAAAAAATTAAAATCTAAGAGGGAAGCACAAAAAATGTCCTTCTATAGTCCTCTTAACCAAACCATGGACAAAAAACCACTGGTTATCATGATTAAATATAATTCTCTCATTTTATCTAGTGACATACATTCAGGTAAAACAATGTGTAAAATCCAAACGTGTTTTAAAGCCTTTTCTTTGTAATAGACTACTTTTTAAGTCAGAACATCCGAGTGATGCTATGGATTTCAGAATTTCTTCTCTGCGTTAGAATTGCGAAATTTTGCAGAAAAGATCTGAAGGATATCCTTGTACTGTTTTGTTAACGTCTTTAAAACTATAGTAGATTAAGGACCCATCTGGTGTCCGATGCACAGAAACCACTAGTGGAGAATCCCAGAGAATCCACAATTGAATATAATAAACATTTTCTTAGATCTTATAGTAGTTTACGCTTCAGAGATTTCCTGGGCCAGAGGAGGTGTCCGTGGATATATCTTTCAGAAGATTTTTCATGAATGAAGGTATTTAAATTAAAATCACTACCTCATTTAGTAAATAAAAGGTGAAAGGAAATAATGCAGTATATTTGTATGGTGTGGATAGAGTTTATCTCTCTGTATACCTACATAAAGAGGGATAATTTTTGTGTTTGGGAGCCCCATAGAAGGAGAAAAGGTTAAAAAGATAATTTCAATGGCCACATTATCAAACTTTTTTTTCAGAAATACAATATAATGGACAAAGTCCAATCAGGTTTAGTATCCAGCATATTCACAAAAAATTGTAAAATTAAAGAATAATATTTCAGGAAAGTATGTCAGTAAGCAATTATAGATAAGTCGATAAGGCAAAAACAAAGAAGTAGTTCACAGTTCTTCTCCATACATCTCAGACGAACAGTCCCAAACAAATAACTTCACAAAAACTGTGGATTCTATATTAATCTTATGCTTCAGTGTTAGACAAACTGTTGAGATGAAAGGCTATTATCTTGTAAAATATGCATGATTTACCTATATGCTAAATTTCTGTGGGTTTTTTGGGGTTTTTAAATTCATTTTCTAAACAATTACTTTAATAGAAATATTTACAATTCAAATTTCTCTTTTCATCATTTTTTAACTTTAGGGTGAAATTTATCAACATGCAAATCAATAATTCAGAACTTGCTAGAGAATAAGAGAAGGATTTGATAAACAAGAAAAAAATGAGGTATCTTCGATATGCAGGCAGCTTTTTCTCAGCTTCCAGCTCCCATGAATATCACAATAATTTGAAATAGCACTTTAAAAGACTCATTACGTTCACTACAGCTTTTACACCCTATGTTTTTTTCCCATGCATCTAAATTTGTTTCTGAGATCTACTTTCTCTTTAGGACAGTGTGTTCTTATTAACTAAGGCTCTTAAAAATAGAATCAACCAGCTAATTGCCAGATATTTCAAAGTAGACAGATGATTGCAAAAGCAGACGAGTGTGTCATGAACTTTCCAAAAAGGTCTGTCCACTTAGCTATCAATGGAATGGATGAAAGGTACTCAGAAATCAGCCTGTAGCTGGACTAATCACATCTAGCTCTGACCTCCTAAAGGGAAGATGTCTGTAGTCACTGATGAAACACGAGTGTCTAGCATCAGTGGGATGATTTACCATTTCGAAAGGGTTCATATTATGAAATGAGTCACTCTAAAATCTCACTCTGCTTTACTCTTCTCTTTACTCCTTACTGCCTACCCATGACAGACATCAGTTGCCTAAACATTGGAGTCAAGTAACATCTAAAATCTGCTGGACTAGCCAAAATGTTCACGGAGGAACAGGAGAGCTTTGAGAGGCACCTTTTTGCAGAGGCAGATGGAAGTGAGCTGATACATATCAGACCAACTCAAATGACTCTGGGCTCTTAAGATGACAGAATATTCACTTTTACAGAGGGATTGAACTCCAGATTACAGGCAGCTTTTAGTATTTCTGAGCTCCTACTGTAGTCAAAGGATCCACAAACACTATATAGCACTTGATTCAGTTACTTTTACATGGGTACCTATTGTCATTTGAAGCGCCTAGTGGTATTCCGACTGTTCTCTAGGTGCATGGATATTTCACTCATCATTTTCAAGTTCTATGGGTATCTGGAATATCCTAGCAATGTTGAAGTCCTATTTCAGTCAGTTGAGTCTTTCATAACACACACCACTCTAAGATATCTTCAAATATGAACTTAGATTTCAGAACTCTGTTTAAATACCACCACAGCTTCAGCTGTAGCAATTTAAAGTTCAGTATTTATGAACACTGAAAAAAAACTTAGCACAATGATGAAGATAAACTCTGTGAATAATTATCTTAATAATACTCGGCTACATTTTGGCAATATATAAAGAATATTATTTTAATTTCCTCAGGGCAAATCAGCAAAATTTGTCTTAAATACTTTCTTTAAATCCTTAAAAATTATTGCTTTTCCAAATATTCTGCAGCTATTTCTGAACTCTGACATTTCTTTAGGAAAATCTACATGTAATTTTGCAGGTAGATGAGACTTTTCTCTCTGAGCCTCAAGAGAGATTCTTGCTGGTCCCAGACTGGGTAACCGAAGTTAGTGAGTCTATGGAATGGTGGAGAAGGTCACTGTGTTGGCAGTAGGAGGTGAATAAAGTTTATTTCAGAGGTGGCAGAGACTTCAATGATTATGAGGTCTTGGTCCATTAATAGCATCTATGTGACACTGTTATTTCTATAGGTTAGTCTGAACCAAACTCCCACCCTTGCATTACTGCATGCTTTTCTCCACAAAATCAATAAAAATTTTGAGACACCCCTTCCCAGCCATGAATAGCAAATGAGATCTTGATTTTTTTTCTTTTTCTTTTTTTTTTTTTGTCTACAAACCAATTTTTTAACAGACCACTGCATTGCAGTGATTAGAAGCTTTAAATATTTGTGGTTATTTGAAAAAAAAAATGTTTGCACAAATTTATTTATGCTTTATTAACATTTTAAGAAACATTATGCACTGATTATGTTACCATGGAAAATATAATATTTGAAATATGGCACAACTGTTTCATCAAAACTAAAAAGCAGAACAAAACGACGTTCACAATTCCTTTCTCCTGGGCAGTGATTGCACAGAGAAATGTGGAAAAAATTGCAGGCAGATACTTTTGTCTTTCTTATATCCATGGAATACATTGTGGTAGTAAGAAGTTTTTGCCATATTAATGTCATGCAACTGTACAGTAGCCCTCAGGACTTTTTCCTGTGATGCTAGCTGAAGGGCTGAGAGGAACAAGCTTGCTCGGGTGAAAAAAGTGTAAAAAATTAAGACTTATCCTTTGTTTTCTTAATCTTTCACAAGGTTCTTAATGAAGACAAAATGTGTAAAACAGAGACAATGAGCATCTGAGAGAGGAACAATAATTAAAGAAATAATTACAAAGGATTTTTGAGTCATATTTCATTTCGGTGTAACTTTGTTCTCTCTGTATTCTGTCTTTTCATCTGTATCAAAGATAAGAACAGAATTCAGGGACTCCAAAGGGAAAACAAAACAAAAACTTTCTCAAAAGCTGTCTGTAAAAATAACTGCTGTAATCCAAACTTTTGGTTAGTGCTCATGCAACAAATTATGCAGCATATACCAAGCATGTAGAGCTCTAGAAAAGATATTATCAGGTTAAATGTATCCCTTTATGTGCCATGTAGATTTTAAGGGAATGCCTATCAGACGGGGTACTTTTCTGCAACCAGTCGCATCCCACAATATTCTCATTAGATTTTCTTATAAGATGACACACCATAGATGTGCAAGACTGTGTCTATTAAATTGTATCACATAATGTGAAAAGAGAAAGGGCAGGATCACATTTTTACCCAAATAGCTAGACTGCAGTAGCAAACCACTGAACAGTAGTGGAGTATGTACATTGGAGAACATGGCTTCCACCATTGTGAAATCCTAGTTATACTGAAAAACTGAACAAGCATCACTCATACATGGACATGTGAAATATATTTGTCTATTCAGCACCTTCCAAAGGCAAACTTCATAACCTTAGTACCCAAATGAGTTCATTATGCTTTTTAGATTTTCTCTCCAAACAACTCCTCACTCCATAGATAGTGGTGTATATTTATAACAAACAGGGTAAATTGACACATTTGTTGTTAACAAATCAAGTGTTAAAAAGTGGTAAGATTGTTCTGTCAAATCTAAAAAAGAGTAAAATTCTTTTTTATTTTTAATTTTTTTTTATTCTCATCTACTATATGGTGTATTTACCTTAATGTAAAAAGTTACTACCATTGATTTTATAACTACTCCTAAATTAGACACAGGCATAGTTCCAGTACTGAACATCTGATGCAGGCATAAAGTGGATATACAAGATTTCCAAGAATCAGACCAAATATTTGTTAAATGTTTACACTTCTTGCAAAAGATGAAAATTTAGTGGGTACCTTCTGAAACTGATGTCTGCATGGGTAGGGATAAATTTAGCTTTCAGCTAATGAGTCCTATAAAATAGAGAAACTATTATTAATTCTAATAATGCTATGTGTAACAGTGGAATTAAAAACTGAACCCTTGATGCACAAACAGAATTGTTATTTGTGCCCCAGAAGAGCTCATGGACAGAGAAACATCTATTTTAACAACATTAGAAGTTAAAATGTCTGTAAATTGCAAAGGTCCTGTTCTCAATTTTAGAATTCAGTTTACACAGAAGTATAATTTACTACTCTATTGCTTGTGTCCAGAGATGGAGGGCATTAATACAGATTTAATAGGGATTTTGGAATGAGTGAGAGTGTGTTTCCTTCAGCAATGAAAAGAACTGCCAACATTTGGCTGATGTGATTACTTTACTGTTGTTTGGATTTCATTGTACATATTTACCGTGAATAATATGTTAGTGCAGCTATAGCCATTCCTAAGTGTCATTTTAGTATTTGAAATGGAAGGGAAAAATTAAATAAAATAATTTATCCTTTGAAATTAGAACTGCTTTGTTTTCTAAAAGTAATGAAATAACTGAATTTAAAAATGCCATGGAAGATGAAAGCTGGTTAAAGGACTCTAGATATAGCCCTTTATTGGAGGAAGTTCTGTTGCTAAGCAACAAAGCCCGTAAAGTGTTAGGTTCATAAAGCACTGATTAATTAATATACTTAGTAGATAGTGAACAAAGTCATAAATTGCACTTGAAAGGCTATATTAAACAACCTGGTGAAACATTTCAGGTGATAGATTCAACATTCACTTAAAATTGGAGCCTATGATCAGATTTCCATTACTTACAGTGGGGATCTAAAGCTGGACAGGGCTGCAGATTTCAGTCTAAATTTATTTATGTTGAATATCCAATATGATGACATCTTACTATGTTGCCTTGAAAGATAAATCTGGCTGATGTGAATTGTGAGAAATTAAGTCGAAAGCATTGCTTTGCTAAGAACGTAATTAGAAATATACTACCTGGTTTTTTGATTATAAATAAAATAAGAAAACTAAACAAAGGTGGTATTTTTATATATCAGTTTCATATTCTGATGCTAAATAAGCTGAAACTGCTGCAGAATAAGGGAAGAATGGCTAATATTGTAATTCAACTGAGTAATTCCAGAAACATTTTAAAAGCTTCAACCATGTAGGAGAAACAAAATTGAGGCATCTTGAAAGATAAAAAAATAACAAATTAAATACATTCTGGAAAAGTTTGGTTTTACTGTACCAAAAGGCACACAGGATCATGAAAAATTAATCAAGGAATCTTTATTAGAAGTCCTGTGGAGAAGTGTGATTCTGCTAAAGATTTGCATCACTGCAAGGTCCATAACATCAGAAGAAAGAAAATGGAAACAAAAGGAAAAGATACTAAACATAACTGTTAGTAATTGGAGTAATTCAAAGATCAAAATGCAGGTAGTCCAGAACGGTATGAACATAAAAACAGCAATGGGCTCCAAGAAACCTTGGCTGAGATAAGACTGCTTCAGGTATCTGTATCTGAAGAAAAGCAAACCTAATCCAAACCAATAAACAAACCAAAATACGCACAAAACCTAACTCTATGTAGCTCTTGCTGGAGGTAGATACAATATAAGGTTTTGGAAAGGAGTCAGGCCACAAATACCTGGAGGGGGATGGTGGTGGGGGTGAGGCAAAGGGAAATGTTGGCTTATGCACAGGCTTTTCCTGTAGAAGACAGAAACATCCTCTCTGGATAAGAGATAATCAGGAACTAGATTTGTGATTGATTACCAAACATGTACAAAATATCCCTAGATTCTCATTACAAAATCAATATAAATAGAAAAAAATTACCAACTACACTAGTGGGCTTCATAGTCAGTGCTGTGCAAGTTTAGAGAACATTGGCAGTTCATGATCTCTTGGGGAATTTCAGAAACTAAGCCAAACACCTGTTGAATTAAGTAGTTTGAGTTTTGACATTTTGGGGTAAACCGTTAGACTCTGGATGGTATTAGACACCCTCTGATCTGAACTCAAAGAAGGAGGTATAAAATATGCCAAATTTTCAGAGATAATACTAATAATAATAATAATAATAATAATAACAATAATAACAATAATAATATTGACATATATATCTTCACAACCTCCACTGCGTCTTACCTTCAATTTCAGCAGACATTAACTTCAACAATTTTTACTTATGTTATCTTCTTCAAAACAATGCAGAGTTAAAATGAGCTTATGAGGGTATACATCTATAAGCAAAGTATTTATTATTTTTATTAATTTATGTTATATTAAAATCGTGTGCTAAACCTCATAAATTAATTAACTGATTTTTCCACCTATATTTTGAATGTGGGTGTTAAAGGTCTTCTGCTGAATGAAAAAATAGTTGTGTTTTTAGGATTTGATTTCGGCTAAGCAATCTGAAATTCAGTTGAAAATCATGAAGTATGTGAAATATGATTTATATTAATTAGTCACTTAACAGAACAGTTCTTTTTCTTGACATTAAGATCTTCTTGATGTTGCAATTTGGGGAACAATTCTGACTATCAGGACAAGGATTTGTGAATCTCTGAGTGTACGAAGCTGAGAGAGTGCAGTGCTCTGTGGAGGTAAGTGAGCTTGGGATGACAGGGGATGTTGTAGAGTTTTGCTAGGGAAATACTCTGTCTCCACTCCAATGCTTTTATTTTCCCATGATTAGAAAAAAATCCCAAACACAATACACTAACACCGCTGTATTTCACCTGGTATTTGAGTATGGGTCTGTATCCTGCTGCTTTCTCACCTTTATCTGATTCTATTACAGATTATGCTTTCTATCAGAGATATGCTATTTATTGGAGGAATCACTCTTGGCAATCTTCTGGTTTATATAATGGGTTTTAACATTCATAGACATTTGTATCAAACATATATGAATACATTCTTTTAGGTGCTTTGTTATATACTTAATTCTACTGAACTTCAAAGGAGAGCTGGAACACTAACTTAATAATACTTCTGAAAAATAAAATATTATACATAAAATAATATAGCAAAGTTATTTTCATAAATTATTTTCACTTGTTTGTCTAAATTTATAACTTTAGTGGAGATCGCCTCAACAAAATTATCTTAAGAGAGCAAACCAGGAGCTCTGCAGACACTTAAAGCTGTACTTTTTCCACTATATAGAAATATCCTGAATAACACACATTGCCTTAAAAATTAACTACAGCATCAGCTGAATTGTCTGTTTCTAACTTGCTAGAATTCTGTTTATTTTGTGCCTGAGAGACTTGGGAACTGAAGGGTGGTGGAGGCAGATGGGGGGGTGGGGGAGTAGATGTGTGTGGAAGGCAAATGTGAGATAAGCAAAGCTTGGGTTCCCTTTCACTGGAATCTGTGCCTAGCTGGCTCATCCTTTTGAAATAAGCTCACACTGCTCAGTTCTACAATCCTTATTCCTGCTGAGAAGCACTTAGTACTCAGAGGAGGCTCCTGGGTATCAATGAAACTACTCAGAAGAACTGTACTACTCAAGCTGAGTAAGGGCTGCAGAATCAAACCCACAAGAACAAGCACTGAAAGATGTGCTGTTAAAGCAATTAGAGCTGTAAGCAGCATAGCTCCCCTTCTGGGATTTTAGTGTGAAAATGAAGTTCTAATAACATTTGTTTTCATCATGTTGACTTGCTGAGCCAGTCACAAGGATAGATGTGATCAAAAAAAAAAAAAAAAAGAAGGAAGACTAAAAGTAATGCTAGGAGAACACAATGGCATACACTATCCTAAAGCTTCTGGGAGGGAGGACACTGTTGACTGAATCAAGCAGTGTGTTGTCACTACAGTGCTAATAAATAGTACAGATTTGTGGGTATCACTTAGGAGATGAAAAATAAACTGCAGGTGGAGTGATGCTTCCTTTCTGGAATATATCTCCTTACTGGTTCCATTTCTTTTATTAATGTATCTGATATTCAAAAGTGTACATTAATAAGCATAAAAATTAAATATTTATTAAATAATGGCTTATTCTTTCTTGGTTTTTCAAACAATGTTGCTCTCACTCTTTAATAGTAACTTTAGTTTACTGTATTGTGTTACATGCTTATTAATATTCCATAAAATGAAAAAGTTGAAAAAATCCACAAGGTTCCTAGGGATTGACACCTGGAATGTAACTAACTTATACGATGAATGTTTACAAGATATTGCCTGCTTTTATATACTGACATTACTGTTTGTATATATACATATATGGGTATATAAACAATGTATGTATGTATATATATTTGCAGAAATACCTGCAGAGAATGGTCCTTATTGAATTAAGATGTGTAGGTGGCAAAAAGGACCTGTTGCAAAGATATGGTAGCAGAAGGTTTAAAGCTATAATTCTGCTATGGAAGCAGGAGAAATATATGACATTATCATTTCATGATAGCGAGGTCCAGCAAAGCTAATAATAATGATTTTGGATCATATGTTACCAATATATCAGCACATGCTTTCTGATTAGATATATGAAAATCTATACCTCAACAGCTTTTCTTTCTTTTGGAAAATGTAACTTCTTTCAATAAATCAGTTGTTTCAGTAAATCAGAGTGTTTGGTGGAGATTTTGTTATGCGAATCAAGCAGAATCTTAGAAAGGGAGAACAATATGTTAAAAGAAATTTGTTCTGAAAAAGGAGTGCTTTGATACTGGAGACAAGCAGCACAGCGGGAGCTTAAACAAACGAAAACAACCTTGGTGTGTGCTATTCTTCTCTGGTGACAGCTTTGTGGAGGGCATCTAGCTGTTAGAGAGCAATTTAAGAGAAGGATCTGGCAGCATGTAGCATCATCGTATCACAACAAAGGAAGAAAATGAGATCTTGTTCTTTTTTTTCCCCGTGAAATCCATACTGATAGTCTCTGTTTTGTATGTTGAATGCATTTATTTGGTGCATGTGTGCAGTGGTGTAGGGGCATACTTTTGCAGTAGTATGCATTAAATTTACACTCAAGAGAAGTTCCTGCCCTTCTGGAATTCTTTGTATTGGTTTGGTTTTTCCGGAGTCACTCAGTAAAGAATTTGTGGTTGGAAAGACTGAAAAGGAGAGATACATTTCCCAGTGAGGGAAAGTAGCTTCAGAGGCAGAGACACAATGTTCCTTTTTTTTTACCCTGCAGCAAGAAACAGTGGATGACTCAGGGGAAATGGTGACAACATGGGCATACTTCTTACTGGAACACTAATAACATTCTCCCATTTTGCATCACTCATTTGCTTGATGACAGTTGTTTCTCCTCATGTGTTGCCAATCCTCCCTCTGCGCAGGGGGACACAGTGTAATTCCCTGCAAGAAGCAGTTTATGAAATAGTAAGGATGAAATTTCTTCTCACCTCACAGTTTTTCATATGGTACCTTTCCAAGGTTTTTGCCACCAGGGACCTCAAGCATAATGCAATGCAGCAATGACTTTCTCCTCTCTTTCTGCCCCAGATAATGTTACAAGTATGCTGCTTTTCTGCCTGAACTTTCGCAATTTTCTTTCTTTTTTTTTCTTTTCTTCCTTGATTTCCTTCCTAGCTTGTTAGCAGCTGGTGTCACACTGCCCAAAGAATCATTAGTCCTGAACAAATACATCTTTCCTTTAATACAAGGCACCTCTGTCCCACTTCTATGTTATAGTTAGGAAAAAAAGTGTCATTTGCAAAAAGTGAGATATTACTTTTTACTTCTGTAAGAAGAAAAAAAGAGCTTTTAAATGTTTTTTGTAAGAATCCAAGACATACAAACAAACCTCTTTAGTAATGCTGATGCTATCAGACCCAATGATGCTGCTACAAGCTTGAGATAATACCTGAGTTTATTGCAGGTATTGATTATATAATTCAGTCTTATAATTTCTTTTCATATACACATTTATCGAGAGTTTTATGCATTGCAGTTTCTTTGCTTTAATTTTTTTAACACTGGAAAAAACAGCAATCAAAAGAAAAAATCAGAAGAATAACAAGTGCCAGCTCCAAAATTAATGGGAGACATAAAAACTTCCCTTTATTTCTCTGAGGCTGATGTAAGATTTTTACAGGTATCTCTAATAATTAGGAGAGTTTAAAAAGGAAGGAAGCACCAAACATATGCAACAAACTTCAAATAGCTTTCTAAGACTAAAAAAGATTTTTTTTTCATCAGATATCAGAGGACAAAAGAGAAAGAAAGAGAGAGAAAGAAAGAAAGAAAAAAAAAGAAAATTATTTCATCAGATAACAGAGGACAAAAGAGAAAGAAAGAGAGAGAAAGAAAGAAAGAAAAAAAAAGAAAATTATTTCATCAGATAACAGAGGACAAAAGAGAAAGAAAGAGAGAGAAAGAAAGAAAGAAAAAGAGAGGAAGGAAGAAAGAGGAAGGAAGGAAGGAAGGAAGGAAGGAAGGAAGGAAGGAAGGAAGGAAGGAAGGAAGGAAGGAAGGAAGGAAGGAAGGAAGGAAGGAAGGAAGGAAGGAAGGAAGGAAGGCCTGATAAGTTATATTTGTTTCCTCAAAGATGGGCAGAAACAAAAATTNAAGGAAGGAAGGAAGGAAGGAAGGAAGGAAGGAAGGAAAGGAAGGAAAGGAAGGAAAGGAAGGAAGGAAGGAAAGGAAGGCCTGATAAGTTATGTTTGTTTCCTCAAAGATGGGCAGAAACAAAAATTTGGAGGTAGCATGTTCAAATTTTGTCTTTGGGGAGAAAAGAGGGCAGGAGAAGGTCCTAATGGAAATTGGGAAATGACTGTAAATGTCATGAAGCACACTGCGTCTTAGGCATTGTCACAGCCTTATTTCCTGGCCTCTAAGCATTTTTACTTTAGAGCTTTCAACACAATTGCTTACAATTGCTTCTGATCTGCAAAAAACACTGATATCCTTCCCTTTACAACAGAATACCCTGGAACAAGACATATAATTTTGGGGGCATCATGATTTTTCTGTAATCTCTGTATGACTAATAGAATCAGAAGTTAAAATGAACTAACTGGTTTTCATTGATTTTTTTTTTAATCTCCACACAGCTCTATACAACACACATATTAGCAAACATTTTTTTTATTATTATTTATATTCTCTTACATAAGTCCTAAAATTGAGTATTAGAACTGAGGAACATTTCAGTATATTTAGGTGTTTAGATCAAGAGCCTACAATCATAAAATTTACATTTAGACACATTATGTAGTATAATTAAACAAAAAAGACTGTTAGAAGTATTTAAAATTAAGCATGATTATTAGGTTTTGTGAGCTTACAGACTAGAATTTCTTTTTTCTTTTTTTCATCCCAGGTTATTTTATATAGCTCTATATACAAAAATAATAGTCATAAATACACAGCTAATGATTTCATTGATCTGTAAACTGGCTGTCAATGTTATTCTGAAATCTTATCAAGGAAGAGAAAGAAAAAGAGTCAGACACAAAAAAGCATGTCCACCTGCATTTGCACTTTTTTTGGTCAGAATTAGTGTTTTTATTCAGTGTAACAGGAACAGGATAAAGATGTCCATGGGAAGCCATTTGACTGCTGGGAGCAACAAAAAAAGCCAGTTTAAAGATTCCTATGTGTTTCTATTGCTATACTTTAGATTCTAGATGAATCCAAAAAACATGCCAGGTCTGAAACATAAAACCTTATTAATGTGATTGTTTATGTCTTGCAAAAACAATGGCTGCATAAGCTAAAATACTTGAATTTTTTTTGACATATTAATTAATATTATGAGATTGAAGAGTAGCAGATTTTTTTTGACATATTAATTAATATTATGAGATTGAAGAGTAGCAGAAGTATTTTAGATCATATTTCTCTATGTTCAAGTAATATTTCAAAAGAAGTTAAATATTCAGAAATAAAACTCAAGTGGTGTGTTGCAAAATGTCATTAGATAGTGAATAACATGATGCCCTCATTCTTCTGCGGAGTAGAGTACAGCTCTTGAAAATCTTTTCTTTTATCTATTTGTGCCTGTCCTGCTGCTATTTTTGATAGGGAAAGGTTTCCAGTGCATATCGCCTTCTATTTAGAAGCCTTTCTGTTGTGGGCTATAGTCAATGATTTAGCTAGTTTGTTGTAATGCTTGGCAGAGCATCCTCAGGCTTATTTTCACAGCTAAGCAAGATTTTGCTAGATGGTCTCTGAATTCACAGCCTTTTTCAGACAACTCAAGATGGAAAATTGCTGATTATTTAGAAAATGTTGTGTTGTATTTATTGAGTTAAAAAAGCAATCTTTTCTTAGGATGATGTGGATAATTTATAGCTCAACATAGCTAAAAATTTTAAGAAAATTGTGCCCTTTTTTTAACCCTTACAATATGACTGCAAGAGGCTAGAAATAAGTTTCTATCTGCTTGGACGTGACATTAGCAATTTTAGACCAATGTTAATGTTTAAGTATTAATGACTTCTGATGCAGCTTTCAAAGCAAATTCAATAAAGATCTGACTCCTAACAGATTTGCAAAACAGACAGTCTCCAAGTAATATATTTGATTCCAAGTCACATTTCTTGTTAGTTCTGTTCCTGAAATACATTCCTTCTTTTGATAAAGACAATCTTATTTTTGTTCTAATTCATGACACAGGAACTGGTTTTAAGCTAAATAAAAATCATCTCTGGCAATGCCATTCAAATAAATTATCACGTAGCACAGCCACATAATACATTTTGTCCTTTACCTGTTCTCCCACATCCTGAGTGCTCTAAGCATTGTACTATAGCACAAAAGAAAAGCATCATCCTGTGGAAAAAAAAGAAAAACGAGATACATAAAGGAAAAATAGAGACAAGCAAGTAAAGCAAAAAGACCCTTATGGAGCAACAGGAAAGCTATAGCAAAGAACTATAACAAAGAACTTTTGTGCATTAATCCAGTCTCATTCCTTCTTAGGAGTTAGATTAATATGGATTTCTATGTAAAGAATCATTCATGAGGGAAAAAGATATTCACACTTTCGGAACAAAGTTTTGGGGAAATTAGGGGAAAAGTCTGATTAATTTTGGCTTGCTTTTTTGTTTTTTTTTTTAAATACTCCTTTTAGAATATTTCTGTAAACACTGATGGCTTAGTCCAATATTTATTCTGGATAGGAATAAATAAAAGAATGGGTTTTTTTCAGACCTAGAAAATCAAAATCTGTTTAACTTTAAGGTCTTTTTATGAAAGTTCATCTTGATTCTTATACCATCTTCATCATTCTGCTTATTGCTGCATTTCATTCAGTTAATATTTGTTCAGAAAAGTTCTAAAATTATTCCCTTGTACAGGAACCTGTATCAAGACAGCTTCCAACCCTTTCATTTACTGGATGTACATAAGGCAGTAAACATGTCTTCATGATTGTTTGTCAGTGTTGCAGATGCATCAGGGCTTGCGTATTCTGTCCATTAGGTGGTCTCATTTCAAGTATCTCCGTGTCTGTATATTTGTTTCCAGAGAAATCCAAGGACCTTTCAGGCTAACTATTGCAGTATTCAATGGAAAGTGTTAGAACTCTGAACAGGCAGCTGAAAACAAAAAACCCCAAACAAATAAATAGCAAAAAGATTTGCATGGTTAACAGTAGAAAACAGAAAACTTGGAAGCCATACTTTGCCACTGTTTTCACATCTGCTCCAGGACAATTTAAAACAATTTGCAGTGAGAAGTCTGTCTAAATTTTTTTTTTGAATATTCATACAGTCATTGCACAGAAATCAACACTGTCAAAGAATAAAACATCTCCTTCAGCACGACTGTATTTTTAGTCCTCGAAAAAATTCTAAGCACTATAGAGTACATAATATCTATTTAGACCATTCAGAATTTCTGAATAGACTAGGAAGGCTTGGGGATTTTGTTTCTCTAATAAACGCAAATTCAACTGATTACATGTTTTTTAAGAGTTTTGATAGTTTATGCATTCACTTACAGTGACTAATGTTAAGGTAATAGTTGTGAACATATCCTTTATCAACAGTGAGATTTTATTTAAGACAGGTTTTTATTAATCTGATTTCCTTAGACATTTTTTACTGTTTAGCTACAATGATCTAAATTCCTCTTCAAGCCTTCAAAGTCAATTATGTCATGTCAGGTCTAATCCTTGACCAGGTCCTCAGTTATTTAAGGTATGTGTTTTATTCTCAGTCAATGTGTCTAGAGAATGTGACAAAGTCTTTTCAATTCCACTGCTGCTGGCAGAACAATGAGATCAAGCTTTAGGACGTCACTTAATAGTAATTTTACTCACATTCCTATTGCTTCTTCTTTTCTTGTTTTGCTTTTGAGTTACAGAGAGAGAATGCCTTTAAGGGAGTCTAGATGTTTGCTTCATTTAATATTAATCTATCCTGATTAGCATTACAAAGTAGGGGTTAAGCAGCATTGTTGCAAGACTATTACCAAATCTCCTTCCTGTATCAGAAATAATTCTAAGTATCATAACCAATGTCAAGGTGAAAGTAACATTTGCCAGGTTTTATTTATATGCATACATACAGTTATTTTTAATTGCTCAGAAATTAAAAAAAAAAACTTTGAAATAGAGTATTTCTTGTTGCTCTTTCATTCTTTTAGAGCCTGACTTCCCCAGGCCTCAGAAGCTACCCCAGAACTCTTCATTCAATAAATTTTTTTTATTATTTTATCTACTAAAAAGTCATTTTAATTTTTCTGGTTGTTTCTTAATTTAGGTCAGGGTTTTTAAAAGGTGTTCTATTCATTTCATTGTAAAAGGTATATTTTCATACACTGCCAGCTCCATTTGATCAAATCTATTTTTTCAGAGAAAAATTAAGTCTTCAGTAAAGATTGCCATCAGGAGTAGAAAATGGAAAAATGCATTGATCTTGCATATTAATGTTGTACAGTGGTTGACATAAATTGCAAATATAACTATACTGTATCTTACTAAATTATAGACAGTCACTATTTTAAGGATCTATTTCACATTGATTTAGATGAAAAAAAATTCTAAATGCATTTGTGGGTTTAGACCTCAATTTTTAAATGAGAATAAATTGTGTTATTATTTTATTAGGCAAAACTGAAAATATTACTGGATAGATTGCACAGTCAGTGCAGCTTGCCTTACTTCTGTGATGGAGAAAGTTGCATATAGTTGTAAATATTTTAAAAGAAATATTTACTGTTATATTATTTTTTAACGAGTTGCAATATTTTTGTTTTATTCCTAGACTATAAGAGCATGTTGAGACATTTACTACAATTGAATAAATATTTCATTTTTAGCATGTGCCTCTTAACTGCAGATTTAAGTATGATGAGAATTCACTAGTCAGGCTGGAAAAGTAAATTATCACAGATAGTCCATGGAGATACAGAGGAGGTATAATATTATAGGTTTATGATTAGGTAATGAAGAAGATTGTAATGATGTACAGCTAAGAGAGGGAAGTCCCAAGACCAGAGAAGTTTTATATATATTTAACTTCTCAGCACTGTGGTTATTTGAAATGACTATCTGAATTCTTTGAGAATTACTCATTTCCTGCAAGAATCCAAATTTAGGGTTTTTTAAAATATTTTCTGCTAAATTTCTGAGGGATTTTTTTGAATGTCAGACTACCCCAATGTTTAATCAGTCTTAAAAGCATTGTATTTCTGTAGTCTATGTTGTAGACATTTTCCTAACTATTATAAGTCAGAGTTCTTGTCAGCTTAAGGAAAAATGGAAGCTCATTTCTTTATTCCATGGATGGAATTGGAGAGTTGAGTGTTCATTACAATGTTGCACTCTTTGTCTCCATTAGCTTGTTCTCTACCGTTCACTGAAAATGACATAAATGTTGCTGATTATGGGATAGATTTCCTACCTACTGCTTAAAAATATCAAAGTTTCATGTATTCATTTCTTCAAATTTCATTTTAATTAAATATATTAATGTTACTTTACGATTTTTCAACAAAGACTGAAATCTTTCTACGTTTGAATTGCCTGGGCACGCCAGTGCAGATGGCTGCAGCTGATAGCAGTATGATGAGAGGTACAGATTTAAGAGATTTGGGCTGTTCTTTACACATGGATAACTGTACTTGCATGACTGAGGTTAAGGCTGAGTAGTGTTATAAAGTCAGTCTTTTTCTTTGTGATCATGGATTTATGAGCAATAAAGACTATATCGAAACTATTAAAAACAGGCAAAGTGAGATGCCTCAAACAGCAATTTTCAGTGAAATTTATCACGTGTGACCTGTAAGTCATGATTGTGTTTGTTGGCCTACATTGTCTTGTATCAGTACAGAAGCAACTCAAATTCCTTGAAGTTCAGTAGAAAATAATTTGGATTTAAAATTAATTTTTAAAAATTATTCATAGCCTTGAAAATGATAACTGAATAATAGAAGTTATTCATATCTGAGTCAAACAAACACATCATTGTGGTGCAGGAAACATCTATGATTTTGTACATCAAGGTGCCAGAGATATATCGCTCTATCTCATGCTTATCATTCCTGTTAATAACAAAACCAGGATTAGGTCCTCAAACACAATTAACACTCATCTGGAGAGTTATGTCCATAGTAATAATGAAGATAAGGCTAATGGGAGATCAGTAGGTCACTTTAGACCAAATAGCCATTTTAGACAGTTTGAGGACCAAGTCTACGTACCAAGGAACCAAGATAAAATAAGTATGGACAAAAAAGACACTTCAAAATAACAGCATATCATTTCAAGATTACAGGATCCAAGCAGGGGTGCAGGGTGGGCAGTGGGGTCATGCTGGTGCTCAGGGGACTCACCAATGTGTGTGTCTGTGCTTGTGAAGCTGGGGAGTGTGGGGTGTGTGCTGCAGTTCTGCACTTGTGACCTTCTGCCTCTCTCTGCCAGCCCAAGAGGAGGAGGGGACGTGTCCCTGTGTGCCTGTGTCTGCCGTGAGTCCTGAATGTGGGGGCTGCTGGGGCAGCCCCTTCTCTGTGATCGGCTGTGCCCTCTGTGTGTCTGTTTCTGTGTCTCTGAGATGTGTGCTCAGCTTTGCTGCTGGCTGAAGTTGCAAACAGCAAAGTGGCAGCTGCATCCCTCTGCCTGAGCAGAGACCACAGGGCGCTGGGCAGGAGTCCTGCTGGAGGAGGTGGCTGTTCTTAAAACCCTTAACATCCTCATCCAGTTCTCACCATCTGTGAGGTAGCTTGACCTTGGCTGGCTGCCAGGCACACAGAGAACTGTTCTCTCACTGCCCCTCCCACACAGGACAGGGGGAGAAAATAACATGAAAAATTTTGTGAACCAACATAAAGAGAAATCATTCACTGGTTATCAAAGCAGGCAAAACAGACTTGACTAAAAAAACTTTGTATCACTCAGCAAGGTGTGCTCACAGCCCAGAAAGCCAACCATCAAAAAGCTGCATCAAAAGCAGTGTGGCCACAGGTAGAGGGAGGTGATTTTGCCCCTCTGCTCTGCCTTTGTGAGAACCCGCCTGAAGTGCTTCATCCATCTCTGGGGCCCCTGATATAAGAAGGGTGTGGATCTGCTGAAGCACATGCAGAGGAGAGTCACAAAGATGATCAGAAGATGAGCACCTCTGTAAAGAGAGTTGGGGTTGTTCAGTGTGGGGAAAAGAAGACTCCAGACAGACCTTTGAGCAGCCCTTCAATACCTAAGGGGGGCCTACAAGACAGTGGAGAGGGACTTTTTACAAGGGCATGTAGTGATAGAACTAGGAGGAATGGCATAAACTGAAAGAGAATAGGTTTGGATGAGATGATAGGAAGAAATTCATTACTGTGAGGATGGTAAGGCAGTGGAACAGGTTGCCAAGAGAAGTTGTTCCCTGGAAGTGTTCAGTGCCAGGTTGGATGGGGCTCTGAGCAGCTTTAGTGGAAGGTGTCCTTGCCCATGGCAGGAGGTTTGGAACTAGATAATTTTAAGGTATCTTTCAACCAAAACTATCCTATGATTCTGTTATTCTATCATTCTATGACTTGGAGAAAATTAATTTATTGCCAACAAATAGAGTATTATGGTGAGAAACAAAGATAAAATTAAAAGAAAATCACTACTCCTCGCACTTTTCCTGAAGCTCAGCTTTACTCCTTTACCCCACAGAGAGCAGTGCAGGCAGATAGGGAATGGAGTGTGTGACCAGTCCATAACAGCTCCTCTCTGCAGCTCCCTCTTCCTCAGACTTTCTCCCTGGTCTGGTGTGGGGTCTCCACGGGCTTTAGCTTCCTTCAGGATCTATCCACCAGCTCTGATGTGGGGGGCCTCCATGGGCTGCAATCTGCTCCATCACAGTTCCTAATATACTGCAAAAGGAACAACCTGCTTCAACATGGTCTTGTCAAAAGACTGCAAAGAGAGTGTCTGCTCTTGTACCTGGAGTACCTCCTCAACTCTTTCTTCTTTATTTAAAAATTATTATTATTCTTCTAAATGAACACATACGTCATACTAATACTGGAGTTTCTTGTATGGGGAAAAAGATTGCTGCTTATTGGTTATAAAGACTATGTAACACTTGAAGAACAACATTGCAAAATTAATCTCTTTCTTATTGAATTTGGGTGTTGTAGAGATTAAGGATATAGTATTTTATTATTTTTCTACCAATAGCCCACAGTGAAAACTAAATCATTGCCACATGTCTCTATAAATTAAGGAGATTTCTGAATGCTTCTTTCCACTAGCTTTCTTTAAGTCTGAATACAAAGCACTTATTTATATCTTTTTAATAAAGGAAATCAAGTAAAAAATCTGGACGATGCAGACTTCAAATTCCAAGAATAGCCTTTTTTTTTTTTCCAGTTATCCCTTACATTATATTATATTAGATTATTGAAGTTTGCTCTTGTGCAGAGAAAATGAGAAATTTCACATAAAAGGACATGAAATTTTAAACAACAGAGAAAGGAACCCTGGGTCCTAAACAAATTTTATCTAACACCAGGTACTTACCTGACCTAGGCCTTGTAGGGAAGAGAGGTCAGCATCTGCTGTGAGACTATTATAGTCCTAAGATGAGTTCATTTGAGACTGGGAGTTTCTTCTTATAATTTCCTTTATATTAAAAGAAAATTATTGCATTAAAATAGAAATTAAGCAGAAGGGTATTCAGAAGGCACAGAACCTGGGTGAAATATACTGGGGAAATTTCACCCCATGCTGGAACATGTGACTGCTAATGTTGCCTGGAAGGGCAAATAACACTCTAGAATTCTTCTATTTTTGATTCTGGAAAATGAGATTAGCAAATTAAAAAATAAAAAAAACCAAAACCCACCAAATAAACAAACAAACAACAAACTAGCAAAGGAAACTTCCCCTGAAAATGTGAGGTAATTCAGTCTTCATGTGTCCATGATATTCAGCACCTCCTCTCTGCAATCTATCCAGTGCAGAAGTTGATACAGAGCAAAAACTTTTATTCTGCTCCGCCAACCCATGGGTAACCAACACATGTTGTACTGTTGATGAAAGAAAGCTGTGAAGGACATTAAAGGTGGATGCACTTCTCCAAATGCAGGCATCTAGTACTGTGTGAGATGCCCTAGGATGTCAGAACTCACTTGGAGCTGCTAGGTGTAACGTGAGACATTGGTCCTGATAGCATGAGGTTAAAATGTTCCTAAAATCATGGTAGCTAAAATGGGCCTTGGAAACGAAAGTGGGCATTGTCTTTACTAGAACCCTGTGAACCTACACCTGCGTACCCACCTGCATAGTTAAATGCGATAATTTCTTAGTAAATATCAAGCATTGTCTTTACTAGAACCCTGTGAACCTACACCTGTGTACCCTCCTGTACAATAGATAAGAAATGCTGGGGGGAGAGGGGGCTTAAAGTCATGCTTGAGCAAAAACAATACACACAATAGCACAATATCAAGTTAATAATCAATATAAGATTATGTAAAGAAAGAGTATAAATGTGTCCATCTCAAATCCATGTCGGCGTCAGATTTGGGTTTGTCTGTACCCCTGATTCCCAGAGCTCTTCAATAAAAGCACCTGCGTATAATCATCCTGTGATTATGTGTTTCCACGCTAACAGTACTGCCACGTCCATCTCAAGTCGCAGCAGAAACCACAAGACACACTCTGGGGCATACTGGATAGTAATATATATTAATGTTCAGGAATATGAGTGGTTGTCTGGGTTGAATAAAGGTTCAACAGCTCACAAGCTGAAGGAAAAACGTCAAATAAGAATTTTGCAAGACTTGAGAATTATTTTATAAAAGTCATCCCCAAGATCTAGTATAGGAGTACATCACAGCCTGTATTTTCAAGACCAGAAATCAATATCAAACCTGATTTCTGTGTCTTTACACATTGTATGCAGAAAATTTCTGGTTTTTGTCTAATTAAGCATATTACAGTGCAAATTTTCATTTGATCATTTTTTTTCTGCTCTTTCTATTTTCATGTCTTTTTTCTCCTTCTATGCTCCTGTTTTTGGGAACAGTGCACATTATTGTCTTCCAGAACAAGTGTAGACCTACTCATGGATTCCTAGCAGAAAAGTTTTAGGATATCAGACTTTCTTCATGAAATAGTATCTTGAAATTGGCAAGGAATCTTCCATTGTTGCAGTTGGTTTGAAGAATTAAAAGGTATCGTTAGAACCGTCTAGCCTATGAAAACTATGAAACTAAACAGAAAACAAGCTTAATGCCATTTTACTTTAATACTACTTTCTCCTGCTAATTTCTCTTCTTTTATTCTGAAACTAGAATTATTCAATATTTGCTCTTTTGACTTCATTGGTATTTATACTCTCCTTTTAAAATGAAACACAAAACATTTTTGGATTAGCAATGAATTATGTAGACACCACATGTGAAATGCTGATTTTATTGGACAGTCAGCAACATCCTGTGCACATTTATGAATTTTTGCTTTGCGGTTGATCTCTATTAATAGTTGGTTACTGATGATAATAGAAAGGTCTTCTCCCAAAAAAATCTTCAGATATTAGGTCCTGTAAGAAATTGGCATGCACAAACTCACTGCTGTGCTTTTCAAAATTATTAATTTTGCCTTTACATACAAAACATTTGTAAGGATCATTTATCACTGTTTTGCAAAAGTGATCCTAGTGCGAACTGTGCATCACATCTAAATTCATCTTGTAAATAAATTTAATAGGATGATAGAATTAAAGGATTATAGAATGACTTAAGTTGGAAGCAATCTTAAAGATCATCGAGTTCTAACCTTTCTGACATGTTCAGCAACACCTTTTACTAGACCATCCAACCCGACCTTGAACATTTCCAGGGATGGGGCATCCACAATTCTGAGCAACCTGTTCAAGTGCCTCACCAACATCACAGTAAAGAATTTTTTACTAATATCTAATATAAAACTACTCATTTTCTGTTTCATTTTATAATAATTTTTCTGAAAATCATTTATGAAATATATTATATTTAGGCACCTTCAAAAATCTGGGTTTTTTTTTCACAATCTGCCAGCACTAAGAGAAAAAGAGATCTAGCAGATCATATAGGCTGTCAAGACACCTTAAACAAGGTTGGTATACATTTCTTTGAAAAAAACAGTCAAAACCTCATTGCCTTAGTTTCCCATTTGCAGATGGAAGAAGAACATGTTATTTTTGTTTGTTTAGAGAACACCTGCTTAATACTCCAAATGCAGGATGTTCTTAAGTCAAAGAAGCTATGAGCTTGAAAATATTTTCTGCATTACTTAAAGGACAGCTTTGGGATGAGGGTAACTCATAATTTTCACAGGTGAGTAAGATCCATGAATCAAAGATGCCAAAATTGCAGGGGTCACTAGTAGTAAGAGATGTTTCCTCATGTGACTAGATATCCATTTTACTTCTCACTTTAGTTTAATATCTTTGGTAATTTGGTTATGAATAAATAACAAGGTAAAATGCAACTACAATAGTAAGATGCTGTTTAGGGAAAAATCAGCAAATCGTTAACGTGCTGCTTCATGCTTCTTTAATGTTTCACGACAGTGTTTAAATGATCCATTTACAATGAGAATATCTTTACAATTTTAGATGTCACAGAGAAGATGTTTGCTACACAGAGATTTGTATCAGAATAATAAATTTTGGTCAGGGGAATGAAGGATTCAGTAGCACAAATTTGCATGTAAAGAGACTAAAAGAAGTAGAGTCATAGAGAGTAATAAAAACTATAGTTGTGAGATGACCTTGGATACACCAGGTGACCACTAAAGGTACTCCTCTCCTCAACTTGACAGGGGAGGAAAAAAAAACAAGAGTCTCATGGGAAAAGGACAGGGAGAGATCACTCAACAGTTACCATCACAGGCAAAACAGAACTGACTTGGGAATATCAGTTTAATTTATTACCAATCAAATTAGAGTACAATAGTGAGAAATAAAAACAAATCTTTAAACACCTTCCATCCAACGCTTCCTTATTCCCAGGCTCAACATCATTCAGGATTTTGTCTATGTGCTTCCAGCACAGTGGCACAGGGGGATGGGGAATGGGGGTCTGGTCAGTTTTCTGCTGCTCCTTCCTCCTCAGAGGGAGGAATTCTCACACTTTTCACCTGCTCCGGTGTGGGACCTCTCCCACAAGAGACAACACTCTATGAACTTCTCCAGTGTGAGTCCTTCCCATGGCCGCTGTTCTTCACGAGCTGCTGCAGCATGGGTCCCTTCAAAAGGACACAGTCCTTCAGGAACAAACTCTTCCAGCATGGGTATCCCTCTGCACTTTGGACTTTGAGGTACCCAAAAAATCCCCAAAGCCAAAACAAAAAAATAAGGATCTTTAACCTGCAAATTAATTTACTGTCTCACCCATCTTCAGCATATTTAATTGCAAATTATTTGAAGCTGCTCTTGGTTTATAAACTTTACACATATAAATCTAATACATGGAAGGAACTTCGAGCACAAGAAGTTTTATGAGTGAAGTTTTGAAGTTAAATGGGATAGAGTGAAAAAAATAAAAGTAGAAAATAGGAGTCATGAGTCCCATCCTAGTGTTTTAACACTGTTATTAGTCATGTATTTTGACCAAAACTCTCTATGACATGAATACTTGAGAAAAAAGTTTGAAGCGTTCTGTGAAACTATATTTTCCTGAATTTTGTTCTTGGATTACAACTTTCTGCAACTGTCTTCTTACTTAGATTCTTGACAGTAAAAGAAGACTTGGTGATTTTCTGGTTTTCAAACCTGATATAAACAGCACATTTATTATGCAAAGCTGATTTTTCTTCCTGTTTCAGCTCATAGCTTTCATTCAAATAAAAGTACAAAGCCATAAAATTTTCTAAAATTTATTATGTTTTCTTGTTTAACTAAAATAAAAATTGCCTTCAGAGCTAGAGTCTGAGACTCTCAGCAGTCAGTTGAGAGAACAAAAAAAAAAAAGAAAAAGAAAAAAAAAATTCAAAAGATAAATAAACCAGGCAAAGTAGATGAGATTTTATTTCCGCTCGATATCCAAAGCAGACCTATGGAGAAAATATATGACTTAGTAATAACCAAACAGCCCCGGGACCAAAGATGTCTAACATTGATGTGTCTTGTTTTTAAAAAATCATCGTGTTCTGAAGAAGTAAAAAGTTGTCAGGCATTTTCTAACTGCATCTAGTTAGCAAATGAAAAAGATCCAAAACAATGTATGTGAGAGAGATACCCACAAGACGACATCTCCATTTAAATATTGTTTTCTTTGTACAGGGTGGCAGGAGATAAAAACCAAAACAAAATCAAATGCCCATTTCCTGTTCTTGAAAGAAATGAGCCATATTATTATCATTTTTTTTTTCACCTTCAGGAACAGAGAAGACATGAATGGGTGGACAGGTCATAGGTAGGAAGGAGAATAGATAAAGTCAGCCAAATACCTGGAATAAACAACCAGCTTTCCTTATAGGCACACTGACCCCTTAAATTCTAAGTATTTTTCTTTCTCATATTATAAAAGGCTGCTATACCTTGTTTGGCATCCATAAATAACAGTAGATATCCCTTCATATCCTCCAATGGCAACATCTAGAAATCACAGTGTCACTTAACGTTGTTGTGAGATTAACTTAGAAGACACTATTTATGGAACCTGTAATATCACTTCCTGCAGCACCTGATGTATCCTTGGAGGTCTGCTGCCTCAGTGTTGACCAGACCCAAACTTGCTTTCCTAATGAAATTTGACAAGGCCACAGATATAAATTCATCTGAACTTGGGTAGGTTTTTGCTCAGTAAAAATTAAATGCACTGAAAACCCATGCAAGACTATCAAACAAAGTATGTAAGTTTCGTATGTTGTTGTTCTTTCCTATTAAATTTATTCTATTGTCTGTCTATATACTTGGGGAGAAAAGGTACAAAGAGGTAGATATGACTACAGTAAAAAAGGGTACAATGCTCTTTTGAGTTGATTCAAAGGCAAAGTTTTTATGTAGCTAACTTTGATTATATGATTGCAATTTAATTATATTATAATTATGGCTATAATTGCTGTTTTGTATGTTTCATTAAAGCTGCATACATTAATTGCACCTAACTTCTGTTGATGAGCTTAACTAATAAAAGCAGATGTTTACAGCAGAGGAGCCTGGTTAGCCTTCTATTGCAAGGTGACTATCTTCAGGAAGCAGGCAGCAACTGAATATAATACTGACAATTTTCAGTTTCTCATTTATTTGGTTTGTAATTTTACACTATACACGCACACATATATATTCAAGAACGCATATTCATATGCATACATATAAAGATATTTTAAACTTAACTCTCAGTCTGTGGTATTACAATAAGAATAAAATTGAGCCAACAGTTTACATCTATATTTTAAATAGGGACAATGATTGCAATATTTGTTTGAATAAGAAAAGGTGAAAAAACACTTTTTAGTGCCAAGTAATGCAATGGGGGAAATTTCAAGGGGGTCTAATTTGCCTGAGTGCTTATATTTCCAGTGAAATAAATTATTAGAAACCATATTTCCTAACCCACAACTATAATTCAGGACAGATTTTTGCTAATCAGTTGTCTATGACTTACATCAAGCTGTGAAAAAAAATTGGGTATACTCTTTTCGTAAGACTAAAGTATTCAAAGTCCAGCTAGGGAACAGGTACATTTTAAATGATGGGCATAATGAGCAGTAGAAATATTACTGTTGCATATTGTCAGGACCAAATTGGAATCCATGTAGCAGTTATGTCTTAAAAAAAAATTGAATTTAGTGGGTTTTTTAAATAAATGTTAAAAATATGTAAACAATTCTGTTAACCTTTATAATCTTGATTTCTGTTCCTGTTCATGCTTTAGTTTGGTGACACAGCATGTTTTATTAAATGTATTTTCTTAGTACTTCAGAAATTGTTGATGTTCTTATCTGATCACTATTCAGGATGTGCAACCCCTACTCATCATGGTATGCATTTGCTTATCATATTGACTTTGACTAAGGCAATTTAAATAAGCAAAGATGAACATGCTGTCTTTTTTTCTTTTTTAAATTATAAGACTGTAGAGTCACTGTCATGATTTTTTCTGTGTATTGATATAAATACAAATGGAAGATGTCTCACAGTACTTGCTCTGTTTGCTCGTGAGTTGTCATTCAGGATGATCAGCTGATCCCACTGTCTGCTCCTTTCAGAATTTTGTGTCTGAATCGCAACACTGTTTTAAAGAGAGCTCAGAAATGTTCATTTAATATGACATCTAGAGACTTCTGGCAATTTTCTGTGAGGGAAACAATACCTTGGTGCTAGTCCTTATTTTGGAATTAATGACTATGAGGAAAACTCACAGTCAATATCCAAAACCATTTTTCTGGCTCTTCAAAGCTGTGCACCAGAGAGTCCAATCCATTTCCCTGCCTTCCTCTCAGAGGTTTCCCTGGCTACCCACTTATTGTCTAGGCACCTCAGTTTCTGACTATTTCTTTAGATGAAAAGTAGGTTAAGTTGGTACTAAATTAACCCACAAAACTTGGGGTGAATGAAGGAGCATTTCTGTGGCAACAGAGCTTTGAAAAATCTCAGGAACTGAAAAATTTGTTAGGTGATTGAGTGTGTGTGTGTGTGTTGGGCAAGAGGTGAGACAAAGCATGGGAGAAAATCTGAGATACTTTACATACACCTTAGAAGGACAAATCATAATGCACTTGAAAGAGAAACTGAAAGAAGAACTTTGAATTTCAGAAATGCAAGATGGTGTTGGTATAATTTACTATACTGGGAAGAGATTTAAGGCCCTTATATAGAACAGCCTGAATGTAGGAGGAGAAGAGATCTGCCAAATACACTATCAGGAACTCATCGTGCTGAAATCCCCCATATGTTTGTTTAAATTTGTTTGTATATACACCGCATATTTAAACATATTAAACAAGCAACATTAAATCAACACCAGGGATTTTGGAGTTAGAAAAACTCACAGAAAACAACATCCTAACCCTGTAAATTTGAAACACTGTAATAGCAAGGTGTGGACCATATGACCTAAAAAGTTATTTTCTATTTTTCATTCCTCTGTGATAAACTTGCAGCACATTAAAACATATATCAGATCATCTGTGAGATTTTATCTTAAATCTTTTTATTGTCCTACACATTTCTAGGCAGCTTCCACTCCAGTTCAGCTTTGGCCACACAAATCTCCCTACAGTGGCATCAAGTATCTCTGTATTCCTCCCATGTCACTTGACCCTGTCTCCATTGGCCATATACCTTCTATTTTTTTGCCTTTGTTTCAAAAGAAGATCCCTGTTCAGTCAAGCTGGCCTTCTGCCTTGTCTGCTTTTGACATTTTGGAATTGCCTCCTTCTTTGCCAACACAGAAACCCATGTTGAAAACCTGAAAGATGACCCATTATGCGGTGGTCTAGCACGCTCCCTTTACTGAATCCCTGGACTGTGAAAAAGATGGGGGGATTTTCATGTATTTTGAGAAGATGGTTAGCTTAGGAAAAATGGAGAATCAAATTTCCCTGGCATGATGTAGCTCTTAAAGAACATCATGGTGTAAGGATAGGAACTACAAGGTTTGAAAAAAGAAATTGCTTCCGTTCCTATTACACTTCAGTGCTGAGATTTGTCTCATTTATCTTTAGTTCACCTAAACCAATAAAGAAACCATGTATTAATCTAAATTTTTTTAATTGGCAACCAAGACTAAGAGCTACATCCATTCCAGTATCTCTGTTTGGAACATAGATGTGGAGCCAGATAGAAAAAATTGCTTTGTAATGTTTTCTGAAGGTATTAATGTGTCTTTGTTGACTGGTTTTGTCAACAAGCAAGATGAGAATCTTAAATTGCATGTTTAGCTTTTAAGCAATGTGAAACGACTACATATTGTTTAGGAATCAATAACATAAAATTAATTTTCTGTGTCATACGATTTTGTGGCTTGGTTTGTTTCCAGGCCCATACTCCCATTCCATGCTGCAGATGAAGTGCCTATTTTGTAGGGAGCCACAAAGACTTCTCTGAGATGAAAATAAGGTCCAGCTGCAGAGGTTCTAGGAGGTGTTCCTTGTAGGTGGTATGGAAAGGCTGAAACCCTTTCCACCCTGTGCAGACCTTTCAGTCTCAGACACCTCACTGTTGTGCAGCTTGCCAGGGCAACTCTACCTGTCCCTTTGGCACTAAGCTGTAAACAAAGTGCTTTGGTTTCAACAATGATACACTATATGAATCATTTTAAGCCATTTCATCAAATATAATAACAATTACTATATTGTGGCTACATGGCAGCACATGCAATACAGAGGAGATTTGGGCCAATTGTTTAGTTCCATTTAGTTCATAGACTATTTAATTAGGTACATACTAAAGGTGTGAAGCACAATGGAGTCACCATAGAGTTATGTGAATGAAGCCGAGTTCTGAGGACACCTTACTGGAAAGACTGGTGTAAAATTTGTTTTAATGTTTGACCTTTCCCAGGAGAAGGTGGAATTAGGAATTAAGTATCTCACAATATAGTGCCCAAATGAAACAAAACACTAGAATCTTCATGATCCAGTTACATTCCAAATCCCAAGAAGCAGATAAGTGATTTATGAATGGCTGGAAGCAATTTTTGCGGACAACTTGGCTGTTAGCATACCTGAACTTCTAACGTGTTATAAAAAATGGCTCCACCATTCCACAAGCTAGTTTCAGTACAAAATCTATGGATTGTTCTCTTGGTGTCTTCTTAGTTTTATCTTCATGGACTGAATATGTGGTCCTGGGAAGGGCCTCAGACCTTAAATCTTACTTCAGGCACATATTTTACTTCTTATTTTATTCTCACTCTTAACAACACTTATACACACCAGCATTTATCTTGTGTTTACATAGGTGGTTAACTGATATTAAGTCTGAGTAATCCATTTGTAGTCTAAACTAAATGTACTTAATCTAGATTTGGACATCAATGTTTAATCCTTAGATGCTTTTATAGTCAGTGGAAAGAGATGGACACACTTAAGCAAGTGGATCATGTTTTCCCAATGTAGACACATATAATAAGTCAGATAAACCTAGTTGAAAGTGTTTCCAAGGACTGGCAATATTTATGGGTCTTGTGTCAATCTGTAAGAAGCCTAATGTTCATGAGACATTTTCTTGCATCCAGACAAAAATGATTTGGATAACATGTGGTGAAAATCAGAATTTTGACTCCTTTCTGAATGAAACTGCAATCCCCTTTAAAGATAAACTCCTGGCTAAAGAAGTGAATTTTCATCACATAGTTTACATCAAACTTATATATAAATTACAATAATTTTCCTTTTTTTTTTCCATACTTACATATTGCATGCTACCTATACACATCTGTCTGATTTGAGAGAGGGAGAGAGAGCCTTGGAAAGCAAACCAGTGTTGGACATAGGTGAAATATTTTCACAGCTGGATCTCGAAATTGAGCTGTATATTTTAGGCAGATCTATTTTCCTGAGTCAAAATACAGCATATATATAGTCATAATTTTGTATGTTTATTCTCCTGTTCCATATATCTGTTGCTGTGAAGAACTTTCAGTATTTTACCTGAAATCTGCTTTGAGTATTTTCAGAGGCTAAGTGAAAAGGTGCATAAATTTAGTTTTTTTGATATCGCTTTAAAATCTTGTCTAATTTTCTCAGCAGACAATGAAGCATATCTTAATATTATCTCCATGATATGTAGTGCAGGCATCAAATGAGAGCCAGAAAAGAAATGTTAATCTTTTATTTTATTCTTCAAGGTAAAAACTTTGATGAAACTGACATTTTAATAGGAAATCATTTTTCTTAAATAAACTTCCTTTTTTATCATGACTATTTAATTATTCAAAGAAATCATACTTAAAAGATTTCACTTAAATTCAGCTTTGTGTATAAGCAATTTGTTCCTATTTTGTACCATAATGTCCGGTGAAAGTTCACCAAAAGAAGATACAGGGTCACAATACAATGGAACGAATCAGATCTCAGTGGTGTTGCTTCAAGACTGATGATTCCCTAATGCCCTCTGTAAGAATGAACAATATTAAGAAAATAAATTTGCTTGTCTTTATTACCTAGCATGACTAATATATGAATCAGTTTACTGCACAACAGTTTTAATCAAGCTACTTGTATAAAATATCTGTGAAGACACAAGAATGAATGCAGCAAACAGAGATCATTCCTCTAGTTACTAATCCATGTTCGAGATCAGGTTATTCCTCACAAATATGTTTCCTTGGTTCTCTTTCTTACTCACCTAAAGAGGTCTCTATGGATGTGTCCTTGTGCTGCAATGTAAAATTCGTTTGCCTGGGTGGAGAACTAGTTGAAAATATAAGACAACTATTTAAATGGAAAGCATGAATTTGAGGCCACAAGTGTCCCCAAGGTTTTGTGCTTGTACATATTGTGTTGACAGCAATAAGAAAGCCATTCCATGTCTACCCTACCTTCCCTGACAAAAAAATATACTCTTTTTTTAAAAAAACTTTTTCAAGTGGTGATGATGGATTTTTACTGTCTTGTCTGTATTTCTTTCTGACAGACTATCTTTCTTCTCCATTAACAGTTGAATACTTTGGCCACTTCCAAAATGTGAACAGATTTCACAGTGGGAAGGCATGATGAACAAGTTTGCTGACAATATGCACAGAACAGAGACAGAGCAGTGCCTGCATTGAAGTAAGGTTGCAATTTGAGTTCAACTATGTTATTAGATGTCTAGGAATCCTACAGGGGAGAGACTTAGGAAATTAATAGGAATCCAGCCTACAGCAACAAACCTATGTATTTGTTTTTTCCCACTCATATGGCAAATAGTTGCACTTGGCTTTAGGGAAACACTTTATATTCACATTTAATAGTCCTTTAATAGACACTGCATTTGGTCGCTCTTCCTCCACCGGAAAGCTCCTATCCTTTCAAGCTAACTGATATGCACTCATTGCACTGTTTATTTCAAGTTCCATTTCACTGCTCTTACCATAATGGCTATTTAGGATTCTTATTGTGATTCATATTACATTATGAGCATCATATGCGATTAACTCTCTGTGGCAGTATCCCTTCTTTACAAATAGATTTGAAATAAGCCATATGGCTATCTGATAATGAGTACAATTTCTCCATCAAGTATATGTTGCATTTTGGGTTGCATATTTCTGAATTGAATTAGAAGATCTTCAACCGTTATTTCATTTTATTGAAGTTATATTTCATATATTGGGTTTTTTCTTTCCTCTCAGTCTCTTAGTCCCGGTCTAGAAAGACACGGTATAAATCCAACTGCAGCAAAATTACAGATATCAGCTACCCATGATATCAGCTACCCATAATTTACATTTTTCATATTTCATCAGAAAGTTTTGCTTTCCTGAGCTTCTTTTTATTTTCTAGTTATCTTCAGAGAGACAGAGTGTAAAAATAACTTATAAAAGGAACAAATTATGGTTCTCTGGTTTAGCACAAATAATTGGTTAACAAATGCTAAAGGACTCATTAAACAGCAGAGCATTTTGTACAAGTATTTGATACTAAGGTAAAAATTTGAATGGTAATTTTAATGAAAAATATAAAGAAAATTAACAACTGCACACATTTATTTAATGTTGAAGACACACCAATTAATGAAGATCTACTAGCCTTAATGTCAATATCCCTGGAGAATTATGACGAAGTACATAACAGGTAAGCTTTTCTAAGCATTTCCTTCACGTATATCTTCATACGTCCAACCCCCAAGATTATTTTTAGTCCCTTATAAAAAAAAATAAGACCAGTAACAATGGTAATAACAAATTACAATATGTCACAGCAAGAGAGCAGGAGAGATCCAGGGTATGTCGTTCAATAGCAGGGGATTTGTTATATGAAAATGCCTGGTTAGTTGTGGGAAATAGGTCAAAGCCCACAGAACAGGGAAAGCTAAAATGCTTTCAACTGCTTTTATAGATTTCCCTTGAGGAAAACTCCTGACTCTCAGACATTAGATTAAATAAACCTTGAACATGCAAATTTATTAGAGCAATAATTAAGAGTTTTGTGAACTTATATTCTGTGAGAAACAAGTCTAAAGAATAAGAAATTTGGCAGCTTAATGAGGAAACTGTGTTAAAAGCATAATCACAGACCACAAATACTGAAAGGACAGGAAGTTTAGGAAAAAAAAAACCACAGCTTGGGTAAAGTATTGACTCTTTAAGGATTTTAATTTCATGAAGGGAGTATATGGAACACAGAAAAAGAGGTCAAATTGTTAAGGACAAAACATGTGGAAAAAAATTTGTAAAAGACCAAGATGAAAAATAAGATACAACTGGCAAGAGTTATAAAGAACAACAGGAAGACATTCAGTAAGCATGTTAGTATCAAGATGAAGATAAAGGGAAATGCTGAACAGAAGAAGGAAGAATTGATTATGATACCAAGAATGCTGAAGTGTTTAATGTTCTTTTTAGCTTCAGATATTGCTAGAAAGATTGTCTGAGATCAGGCAGCTGACACATAATCAACGAGAAAGGGGTAAAGATTCAGTTTGGAGAAAGGAAAAGCACATTAAAGAGCTCTAATATAAGTTAGAAGTTTTATGTTGGATAGTCCAATTGAATTTTACTCAGAAAACTTTAAAGACTTTCCGAAAACTTACAGGATTCATGAAAGGTTATGAAGTTTTGGGGAGCTGGAAAAAAAGAAAAATCACTGTTCTCATCCTCAAAAAGGTGAAAAAGTAGGAATTGAGAATTATGTGCGAGTTAGCTTTAGTTCCTTTTGTAAAAAGCTGGAACAAATATTCAAACAATTTATAAGCACCTAGAGATAACGTAAGAGTAGAGTAACTGCAAGCACAGATTTCTTGGGAACAAAGCTTGTCAGAATAATCTAATTTCCTTTTTGTGACAGGATAACAGTCTTACAGATAAAGGAGAAGAAACGTATATGTTAGATATTTTGAATTTACAAAATTTTTTGAAGCTGCTTTATGTGACACTTATAAGCAAAAGATAAGATTAAGATGATTAGTATTATAGATGTGCAAAATTATCAGATGTGCCCAAAAAGTCTAAAACAGTGATTTGTTGTCCAATCGAAAGGTAGTATTTAGGCAGGTTCTGCAGAAGTTTTCTCATGTCTGGTATAGTTCTGGCTTTTCATGAATGCTTTAAATGCTGAAATACAGAAGAAACTTTTCGCAAATTCTCAGTTGGGGAAGTGATCACAAAACAGACAAACAGATAAACTGATAATATTTAACAAAGAAAATTTAGACTTTTAGGACAAGGGGCAATGGGCACAAATGGAAACACTTGAAGTTCCATTAGAATATGAGGGAAAATTTGTTTACATCCAAGGTGACAGAGGACTGAACCAGGCTGCTCAGAAAGTTTGTGGATTCTCCTTCCCTGGAGATACTGAAAGCCCACCTGGATGCAATCCTGTGGATCCTGCTGCAGGTTGCATACAGAGTATGTCACGATATTCTACTGTCTTGAGTTATAGAAACAGAAGTGCTGTGCACAATGTATATAAGTTAATCTTTCTGCACTGCTTGGCTCTAATAAGACTGCAGCTAGAGTTCTGGTCCAGTTCTGCACCCTGACTAAAGGTGAGGGTAAATCATATGGACAGAGAGCCTCAAGTCCTGCACAGTGTAATGAGAATGGGCTTTAAAAGTATTAATAGATGCTGTGTATTGTTTTGTTCTGTCAGTCAGAGAGCAACGAACAGAAAAACAGATTATAACTATTTGAGGAGGCATAATCACAAACCTCAGATTTATTTGCTTTTATTGAAGAATCACATTCCCACCACCAGCAAAATAGAAGTGTACCAGTAGATAGACTACCTTTTCTACACACAAATCTTAGTTTGAAATTAAATGGGGCAAAATGTAATTACTTAATTCTCATAAATATTGTGTTCAGAAAATGCTATTCCATAAATTTTCTGCTCATATCCAATTTTTTCTTCATGGATATTTTGTCTAGAAGTCTGACAAGTCTTGACAAGTGGCAGTTTCATTTCACAAAGAGTTCCTATTAAAGAACAGTGAATGAACTATTGTTTGGAAAAATGAACAGAACTCATCTAAAGTTTCTAGATGGATATCTTTTGGTGCTGTAGACACAATGTACCTTCAGATCTAATCTTGAAAATACAGCAGAAGCAGAGAACTGTTGGAAATTTTATAGGAGTGTCTTTATTGCAAGCTTGTTCTACTTGTGCAAGTCTCTCTTTTCTTCCAGTCTGACAGCCTGCCGCCATTGTCATGTAGGCAGGATGTCACCCCCATCATCTGAGATGACACGTAGTCCGTGCTACTGCCATGTAAGGTGTGGTTCTCTCAACTCACACTCATGTTGGTGGAGCCAAGGAGTGACACAACTCTCATCCGCATTCAAAATTCATTTGCACGATTGACTTGGCATTGAGTTCCCAATAGTCCACCAGAGCCATGGCATCGTTGCTGACCCTGTGTTCACTCTTAGGGATCAGGTGAATCACCATTTGGCTGCATTGGTGCTCATCTTTCTTAGTGCCTCAATAAAGTTTTGTTTATAACCCGTTGTCATACTCCATCGCTCTTCAAACCACAGAGACACAGTTGTTTTCTGAATAAGCTGGTGGTTTACTTCATGTGGATTAATAAGAGTGCTGTTGGAAAGAGATTAGGGGGCCACATCATTAGAAAAAAATATACTGATTATTAGCATTGGATAAGAATACTTATCAAAAAAAAATATGATTATGTTCAGACATTAATATTTATATCTGGCATTATAATGAATTCTATTTGCACTGTGTATTATTTTCTGTCTCTACATGTAAAGAGAGCCGTAGTTCAAAGAGAGGCCTATCCTTCATCACAAAGCATAAATAGCACCCACCTAAACCTTTGTGTTTTCAGCATGAAAATAGGGTAAATAAAGCTTTTTTGAAAAAACACGCAATCATGACATTCAGTATCAAAACTGATGCTGATATGTTTGTAATCTCACTAGCATCAGCACTTTAATGAGTAAAATACAGTAGTTTCTAGTGCCTTATTCCACAAGCATTTTTGAGAATGTTATCATACATGTTGTGATCACTCAATATGCCTTTGGATTAGTTTATAATATGGGAAAATCAATGTATTTGTATTTTGAAAAATTATTTTTATGGAAATATCAGTGATATAATATGCAAGAAATGGCATACACATACTCCAAAACAAGACAAAAATTTTCTGTCTCCTGTCATGTAATCCAAACTAGTGGAAGATTTGATGGAACTATCATCTCTTTCAAACAGAAAACAGGTGAAATCAGTCAGCAAAATATATGTTTGAAGTAAGGGGACTTTTAATCACTTAGGGTTTTTTTACAGAACTGATGTATCTAGGAAAAAAAAAAATAAAAACCATAATGAAAGGGGAGACTGCAGCAATTTAGGCTCCAGATACATTTCTATGGCCAAAATTCCTTGTGGAATAACTGAAACATATACTATACCATTGTGACACAAAGTACTAGTGGAGATATTGCTCTCCTACATGCTTTTTCTCCATGGTGCTCTTCTTCAGCAATCATCTAGAAGAGCTTTAGCACAAGTAAACAGTGAAGTTCATATGCCTAAGCAAGAAGTTAAAATTACAAGCACGGTGATGATATATAGCCAAAGAAATATATTTAGTAACTTGAGGGAAAAAAAATGCACAAGACTATGAACCCGGAATGTGAGCAGAATGGGTCAAATGGACATTCATCAACTCCCTACTAGACCCTATTGGAAGACAGTTACATCTGAATAATTTCTTTTAAATTAAAATCTCTCTTCAGCAAGGCAAGATGAGACCTTAGCTTGAAAACTGTCTTTCTGTGGTAGAGACTCTTGGAAAGAGAAATACTTGTCCCTCACTTCTCCAGGTCAGCTCCTTGATCAGCCTTTAAGCCATACTACCTCTGGTTGCAGAAATTAATTTCACTGTGTACCACTTTAGGCTAAGCTGACAAATGTAAATGAGTGGGCAGATAAAATGCGTGCAAAATTCCCTTCAAAATATCTTTTTGTGCTCCTTTTGGTTTCAAGGATTGTAAGTTTATGACATGGAATGCAGTCCAGATCTGTTTTTAAGCAGGTTTTGTTCCAATTGAATTTCCTGGAAGCACAAATTGTGATTTTTAAATGGGTAAATAAGAGGCTGAGGGTAAATATCACCACCCAGATTATCAAGTTTTGTTTCATTTGTAAATAATTATTTGCATTAAATGCTTTCTTGACATTTCCTTTTAAGAGACAGCAGTCAGGTGATCATATAAAACACTGGTGCTTGCCAATTCTTTTTTTAGGGTGTTTGGGATCCTTATGTGAAGAAAGACTACAAAAGCACCGGAATTGGCATCAGAAAGCATCAGAAACTGTGATACATTTTTAAGGAAAAGGCCAATCCTTTTCTCATTTTTTTTCATGTAGAAAAGTAATTGTCACTTTTACCCTCTGAACTCAGTTCTTGCTTGTAGTTCATAACCTTCTCCTGTGGTCCTGTCTGCAATATATTTCATCTAGGAATATAATCGAGGGGGAGCAAGATCCTTTAGTCTACGCTTCATCTCACTGAGAGTCAGGTGTGAAGCAGAGTCAGAAGCTTTTGCTGTGAAGATGATTCTCTTGGGACAGTCTGAGAGAGATTCTCAAACTATCAAGACCAAAGTAAGAAAATTGTGTTAAAACAGAAGGAATAGCTTATCTGACACTGCTAGTTTGAAACTAGATGATTATCTGCCAGTGAGGCAGAGTTGAGCTTTAAGTGCAGACAGATTTTGAGAACATTTCTACTCCCTGTATCCCAAGACATATTCCTCAAGGTCATGCTCAGTTATACTTTGTGATTTATTTAATCAAAAAGTGTTATAATTTTCTGTCATATTGAAAGATTTTATGAAAGCATCTCACCATATCTCTGTATGACCAGGTGCACCACTCAAGGGAAATGAATCAATGACAAATATACTCCTACATCTTTTCTGATGGGTTTTGTTAATTACTGCTATTTCTAGCCATTTCCCCCATTTTTTCTATTGTAAAAAGTCCAAGAGATTATTTGTTTTCCATTTCTGTTGAGTGTTTTTTTCCTCCTATAGCAATCATTTTGCACAGATGCTAGATAGAAATTAGTTCCATCTCTCTCAGCCCTGTGTATCTGTGTATGCCTGTGCATGTCTGTGTTTGTGCATGTTTGTGCATGTCTGTATTTGTGCTCCAGCCTCATGAAGATACAGAAATGATCATTCCTCTTCCTATTTAAAACAAAGCATTAATTATTGTTAAAGACCAAGGAATCTGTCACATTGATGTCACACAGCAACCAGACAATAGTTCTGTTTTATATGACCCCACTGTGATTGCACCTGCAAGAATAAGTCCAGTTCTAGGAACCACAATATCACACACATATTAACAAATCACAGGGAGTTCAGAAAAATGCTACAGAAAATGATTAAGTGTTCAAAAGAAATGAAATGTAAAGAAATAATCACTACATGGCCAACTACTGGCTAATATGAAAATGAGTACGACATGTAAAGGAAATAATTCTCAACAGGAGCTTTTAAAAATGGTGCAAGCTAAAGGAAAGCTTGAGGAAATAACAGGTACTCCTGGAAGAAGAAGCTAAGGTTAAATCAACAAACATGATATTACAGATATATTTCTTATAATTGTGAAAAAAATGTAAGAAAGATATTATAAAAATTATTAGGGTGAAAGAGACACAGTAGGTCACCTACCCAAGCTCCTTATTAAAGCAGAGCTAGCTTTGAATTTAGACTGTTCTATTAGATAGGTTAGATTTGAGAATTTCTAGCAGGGATGGATATTTCACATATTCCACGATTCCAGTGCTTGACCACCATCACCATGAAGAATTGTTATTTCTATATATTTAATTGGAATTTTATTTGCCTTAGCTTTTGTCTATCTTTTGTATCTGTTACTGAGCATAACTAGGAGAATCTGGATGTCTTCTCTCCAGACAGCATGGGTACTGTGTTGTTTGTGTTCAATGTTCTGCTCATTGGGACTCCTTTGCACAGCACATTCCTAGCCTATCCTGTCGCATGGGTTGACTCCATTCCAGGTGCAGGACTTCACTTTTGTGCTCACTGAGTTTCACTGGGTTTCTCAAGCTTTGCAAAATGTCAGTCCTACCCTTCAGTACATCTGCCTCTTTTCTCCTGTTTATGTTGTTAATGCATTTTGGTCCCATGTGGTCTGGTCCCATGGATTTGTATGTGTAAAACTTGCTATAGCAATCACTAAGACATGCTCCAACTAATTGTCTTCTGGTACCTTTTGCAGCACTTCTTTACCCTGTACTCTGCTACGAGGAACAGGGACTTGGATAGTTTGAGGTAGAGAAAGTGCTAAGTTAATAAGATGTTGAGTACTTCAAGGTTTTTAATACCCTATATATATATAGATATCTCTCATTCAGCAGCAGCCCCATATTTTGCTTTATGTCACTTTTATTTCTCTAATTACATATAGAATTTTTTCTTGTTCCCTTTAACACCTCCTGCCATTTTCAGCACTAGGTGAATTTAGGTTCCATTAATTCTTGTGCTGGAGATGTAGGTACTGTTTCTGTATTTCTCCTTAGTGGAGTGTTCTCAACTCCACCCTGCATACTTTCTTTTTGGGCTTGAGGTCATTCTGGATTTCTGCATTGAGTTACCTGGCCCTCTGCCACACATTCTTGTTCATATCGGGATTGACCTCCTTGTGTTTTCTAAGAAGAAAACCTGATCTCGCCAGTCCCTTTACTGTTCAGATAAGTTTCCCATGGGATCCTGCCTATCAGTCTCATGAAAAAAAGCTGAATTACATTCTTATCTTCATTACTGAAACTCAAGCTTGCTATTCTGCCACACTAAATGGATTAATAGAATTCATGTCATTGAGATTAAAAAGACCAGAGCACATGTATCCTTAATCCTTGGAACTATTCCACTGATTCTTTTTTTCATATAAACTTTGTATCAATTCAAATGGGCCTATCAGGAAATAAAATTTATAGTTATGAAATAATAATAAAAAGAAGTGACCTTGAATATTTTCTTTGAATATTGATTCACAAATTAAATCTTAGTTAATGGATAACACTTTTACTCAGTAATATTCATTCAAATACCAGTAATATTTTAACCTATAAGCAAATAATACTATTGTCATTATCAACATTCATTGGATAGTATTAACTATTTTAGTATTGTTATAAAATATTAACTAAAGCATTACAATATTGTTAATAATGTATTCAAATTTAGACATCTACATAATAGAATCTCAGAAAAACAAGAGTAAGAAGACATTGAGAGGTCATCTGGTCCTTTTCCCTGCCCTAAGGCAGAATCAGTTCTCTCTATGATTCTGCATAGACATTTTCCCACTTCTTTTAAAGACTTCTACGACAGAGATTCCCACAGTAACCTGTGACTGTAATTCACCACCTTACCTTTTCAGGTTTCCTCAGTGTCTATACTGAATTTTCTGTGTTGATTTTGAAGCTTGTTAATTCTTGTCTGATGTATCAAGATTACAGAGGATAATTTCACATCCTTCTCTGTGGCTATGGGTATCCAATCTGGCTTAACTCCACTCAATGTCATTTAACTGCATTTCCCCGATTTTATTAAGACAACGTCATGTGCAAAGAGCAATAAATATGTTACAAAAAACGAAGCTATATGACACATAACTCCCTTTCTACTTGTCACTGTGTAGAGAGATTAGATTCCTTAGGCTGGTTTTACCCTGCCTATTCTTCATAGAGCTGCATTTTGTGTGCTGTGTACTCCATTCTTGTCTCCTATATACTTGCAAATAGGTTATTTTATAAATTACTGCTGAATTTTTCAGAAAGTTGAAGTTAAGGCAACTTCCCTATACTTGATAAACTTCTTTGCTTTAGTTGCCTGACTTCCCTCTTACTTCTTTTGTTGCTTTTTTTTTAAAGTAGATGTTAAACTTCCTATTATCCATAACTCATTCGAAAGGTTACTACAAACAGTTTGCTTATACTGAGTCAACAGAAGTCATCCAGTTAATTTGTGATTAACAGTACATATATCATCAATTACATATTACCCATGCATCTCAAACTAATTATATACTGATAATATTTTTGGTCATATTACTAAATCATACATCAAAATGGAGAGAATCTTACTAGTGGTCATTATAGCTACAAATGAGAAATGAGAAAGTGGTATTCTGTCAATAAGTTATCATTACCAAAAATTTCTGGTTCAGCTTCTATGACTTATATAGGAAATTAGATGTAGTAGACAATATCCTCAGCTGTATTAAACAAAATCCAAACAAACTTGAGCCCAGAAGCAAAAATATAAGCAGGCATAGCATTATAGGAAATAAGCTAGCCAGTAAAAAACCGCCCTGGAGCATCTTTATTTTGCACAGTACTATTCAGACTATACACAGACTCAGACCCAGGGTTCAGTGTGTGCTACCTGGTTAGTTACAGAAAAATTTGTTACTATGGTGTGCCTGTGCTTGGGTGGAGTGTTCCTTTCAATTCCTAGGGGAAAGTTTTTGATGTCTCATGAGCCACCATCCGTCACAACTGTTGGATTCATTCTGCATACTATAGACAGTACAGACAGCATATGGTGAAACTAGTTTGGCTGTAACTACAGTAATGCAACCAAGTTTGGCTCTGGGTGGTAAGTATTATGAAACCAAAAGGAATGGAAAATTTCGGTTAAAAAAATGCTATCAAAACAAGAGCAAACAATTAATTTAAGAAATAACTTAATTCCTGGTAATAATAAAAAACTTTTTCATTGTTTAACACATGATGACCACTTGAAAGACACAATTTGTCTTTCAAGTCACTGTGTTACAAATTCCCCATTTTCAGTTTCTGAGAAATGTGCTGGTTTCAGTTGGGGCAGAGTTAACTTTCTTCACAGTGCCTGGTGTGGGGCTATGTTTGGATTTGTGCTGAACAGAGGGTTGATAATACAGAGATGTTTTTGTTAATGCTCAGCAGGGCTTGCACAGACTCAGGGCCTTTTCTGCTTTTCAGACTGCCAGACTGCCAAGGAAGTTGGGGGTGTGTTGGAGGTTGGGAGGAGACACAGCCAGGACAGGTGACCCAAATGGACCAAAGAGATATTCCAGACTGTCATGCTCAGTATATAAAGCGGGGGAAGAAGGATGAAGGAGAGGACATATAAACTGATGGTGTTGGTCTTCCCAAGTAATTACGATATGTTATGAGGCCCTGCTCTCCTGGAGATGGCTGAACATCTGCCTGACCATGGGAAGCAGTGAATTAATTCCTTCTCTGACTCTGCTTGTGTGTGCAGCTTTTACTTTCCCCATTAAAATGTCTTTATCTCAAGCTACAGTTTTTCTAGCTTTTACCCTTCCAATTTCCTCCCTGATCCCACTGGTGGGGGAGCAAGTGAGTGGCTGTGTGGGGATTGGTTTCTCTCTGGGGTTAAACCACAACATATGTTACTCAGTTCTTTCCTTGGGACGAATTTTTGGCAAACCACAATCTTTCAAAGCCGTTGCTAATAGAATTTGAAGACATGATCATCATCTCTAAAAGTGATAATTTTTTCTTATACTAAAAGATTAATTTTAGTTCTCCAGTTAGAATCTGTCATCTGAGTGGAAACTGTTGGCATATACAAACTCCGATTAAATTATGCATGACAAAGGGATTTGGTTTAGTTCTCATATAATCCGGTTGTGTATAGTCAAAAATAACATTCATATATAAAGATCAACATGTTATCATAGTCATCATAAGCCTGTTTCTATGCATAAAAACAATCATGTGCCCAAACCTTTTCAAATTTTTAAAATAATTTTGAATTATGCAAAAGAAGTAAATAAACTAAGTAGTGGAATGAATGCTGACTAGAATGGACCTTTCAGACAATCATCCAATAAAATGGTCAGAGAATAACAGAGAATAACATCCCACTTGCATCTTTCCTTTTTTTTTTTTTCTCCTCTATATATAAGATTCTGCAGCTTTCCTGAATGTCAGTTTGGCAACTTTCAGATGTACTAAATTCATTTAAACTCTGACAACCAGTGAGGAAATGAAATAGCACTGAACAATAGCAGCACTCTGTGATGTTTACAAATACATTTACAGGAGGTCGTTCCTCCTGTGAACCCATTGTACATGCCAATTTGTTGCAATGTTCATTATAATGAAAAAGCATGGGTAACAATGAACTGCAAACCTTATTTAGAAAACACATAACTTACAAACATCAAAAGACAACTGGGGTCATCTCTAAAGCAGATTTCCTGGTTGCCAATGAGTATTTTGCTGCTTTCATTAAACAGACTTTGAAAGGTTTTTAATTGCATTCCTTATTTTGGCTAACAACATGATTCTGATAATATTATGTTTGCAGCTATTAAGCTCCAAAGAGCATTATTTAGGCCCAGGAAAAATTGCCTCCCAGTGTTATTGAGGTCTAGACTAAGTGATCTTTCTGAAACTGTATAACACATTTATTTCGAAGACTGGATTGCTAAAATTTGCTCACTTCTGTTTATACTCACCTTGTTTCCTCCATGATATTAAGTGAGTATGAGTACTATCTCCTCTGAGTTTGAAAAGTGTATGCTACAGAAGAGACTCAATATGGGCAAAAAAATGCCCAAGTCAGGTGGAAAATGTCAGTTGGTGTGAATGCAATTTGGGCTTATTAAGGACACACTTCTGCCAGTACTGAATAATTTATATGTTGTTCAAGCCTAGGAAAAGTTAATTCCCTGTTTTGGGTAATGAAATCAAACATTAACAGAATATACTGGAAACAGTTGATCTCATAGTCCCCAATGTATGCATGCAAACTTTCAGAGATTGCTCCAATTTTAGACACAGGCCTAAGTTTCACTTTTCCTAAAATAGTTATTGCAAACTTAAAATTTATCTCTAGAGAGATAAAGATTTTCTATGTTTTATGTTCCTATGTTCTTTTCCCTTGCTAATAAAAATTAGGTAAATATCTTCCATGTGTCAATGGTACTGCTAATTCATTTGAAAGTTCTCAAGAGTGTATTTTAAGCTGCTATAATGAAAGAGAGGAGGAAGAACTGTTTTCTATATAAGCATATGAAAAGATAAGAATAGCTCTACTCTCTACGCAGTTTTTATTTGGCTTTATTATGCTGAGTCTTGATAGTTGATGTTGTCATAAACATAACAAATAAAACAAGGGTCGAGCCAAAGTCCAAGGTATTACCATATTGACAAGGGATTTGGTTCATACAGAAAATCTTTTGCAATGTTTGCCTACAAGGAGATGCCATGATAAGACTATCCAAGTCTTTGTATGTGGTTGCCTCCGAGTATTTGTGTGTAGTTGTACAGGAGGAGCAAAGGGCTTAAATGGTACGTGTGAATCTTCATTTGCTTAGAATGCAGTGGGTATAGGGTGTAATTCAGGGAACCTAAAGAAAATGGAAAACTGCCTTTAAATGTTTTGTATTGTTACAGTTTGGTTTTGGTTTTTGTGTTCTAGTATCTTTTTAACTGCTATGTGATTGTCTACTACTTGAGAAAAACTTTTAAGAATGTATTAGATGCTCATTATAAATCTCAGTGTATCTTTGAAAGCACAAGAATTTAAATAAAACTTATATTTTGTCTCCAAGATTCAAAAAGGAATTTATATTTTTAAAAGGAAAGCCTAAGAAACTTTTAAAATCACTGCCAAATAATACATACATATTGATAAAATACTACTGATTTAGAAATTTTGCTGTAATGTTGGATAGAGGAATGTTTGTCAAAGAGTTAGGTTTTGACCCATTGCTACTATTGACTGTGGAAAATTAAGAAGAGTCGATTCTTACTGGCATGTAGGAAAGAAATCTACTTTTTTTCATAAAGGTTGAATTAGTTTCTTGATTTTTCTTAATAAAAAGTACTTTGCATTTAAAATATAATTTGCCCTAAATTTG
This sequence comes from Callaeas wilsoni, assembly GCA_013398955.1. Taxonomy (NCBI): domain Eukaryota; kingdom Metazoa; phylum Chordata; class Aves; order Passeriformes; family Callaeidae; genus Callaeas; species Callaeas wilsoni. The sequence continues at coordinate 64,853 of VWPU01004676.1, read as the reverse complement.
TCTGTTTATTCTCCTTTCTCTGAGAAGTTAACTCAAAGTTGCCACAAGAAATTTTTGAACTGATAATAAGGAATAATTTTCTGGATTAAACACTTTTAAGATTAGTTTACGATAATCATCTTATTAGGTACATTGAAGTCAATAATCTATAGCAAAACCTGTCCAAGATATGAATGTTGTTGTCTAACACAATCCAGAAATTGCCATCTGGCACCATTTTAAAACTGAACTTGCATCTGAGTTCTTCATCATACGTAGTCTGGACTGACTTGGAGAAATCAGTCATCATCCAGTTTTCTATCTGGTTTTTCAGTATTTAAGGTATGTTTTATTGATAGGAGGAGCCTGGCTCCACATGTACAGCAGTTATTTCCTCTCACTGAAATGAGAAAAAACAAAACAAGAACTCTTTGTGACCAGTTCTTTTCTGAGAAAAAATAAAAAAAACAAGTCAAAGACATCTACATAAGCCATCATAACATATACTTCAAGTAATTGGCATTTTGAAAATCTTATAATTTTTTTTTGTTTTAAATCAATAGAAAAGTGTTTTTGACCCTGGCTGAAAGGACTTAATTTTCCTCGTAGCTGTCCTTATAGTTCTGTGCTCTGTATTGGTAGCTGGAAAGATGCTGATAACATTCCGGTGTTGATAACATTTCATTGTTTTGGCTCCTGCTGATCAGGGCTGGCACAGCATCAGCACTGTCCCCCCAGCATTCCACCCTCGCCAGTAGGCTGAGGGTAGGCAAAATCTTGGGAGGGGGCATAGCCGGGACAGCTGACCCAGACTGACCAGAGGGATATTCCATATGATGTCTACTCTTCAACACAAACTAAGAGAGATGAGGAGTCATGGCATTTGTTATTATGGTGTTTGTCTTATGGAGCAACCACCAGAAACACTGAAACCCTGTCTCCTGAGCTGGACCTTACCTGCTTTTGTTTTACATTTCTTCCTCATGCTGCCTTTGCTTTTGCTTTTATCTTGATCCTTGAGGATTTTTCTATCTTATTTTCTCTGCCCTCCCACCCCTGTCCTGCTTAAGAGGGGAGTGATAGAGAGGCTCTGTGGGCACCTGGTATCCAAGCAAGGCCAACCAACAAAAAAATCTTTTACAGCAATGTTACACAGAGTGGCTTATCATACCTAGGTTGAAAACAAAACAAAAGCAAGAACCCATCAAACTGTGCAGAGCTGTTTTGACAGCTGAGGCTTGAGAAAGTGCAAAACATAAACTGCTACACTTTGCTTTTCATTTTCATACCGTGGCAGTTTGCATTGAATTACTTTTTAAATATTTCACGCAATTCAGAAAAAGGTCTTGATCATCTTTAACTGATGACGTGACCATAAAGTCATGGACAAATATCAGTGTCTAATTCTGAAGTACATGCAGATGTCAAAGATAATGGATTATAGTACAATGATAATGATAGACAGGATTTTTTAATGTGTTTACTTAGATGTTAGAAAGCAATTTCTTCCTATCTCATTTTAGTGCAAGTTTAAAAATTTAGACATCATTAATAAAATTTTTTTCCCCACTTATCTAGGGAACTTAAAGGTTGCACTAAGCTTGAAATGATTTTTCTTGGATCTCTGTATATGGATAACTTATAAACTTCATATGGCTCTGGTCCTGGAACTCTAAAATAGTCTAATTCTGCACAATTATTCTCCCTCTCAGTAAACAGAGAAACATTGTGATTTTTGATAATACTAAAACAAAGCAAAACAACAGCACACAAACTTCTCCATCTAAACAGCATTTTCCCAAATTAGGTATGAATTTTCTTACCTGTCATTTACCCTAAAAGTCACATGGTTTCTAATCAAATTTTAGGTCATCTACAGTGACATTTTTACTCCTGCTGCTTACTGTGGTTGGTGAGGAAGGTTAAAGAACTGTCATTACAGGAAAAAAAGTTCTGTATTTATTAGCATTTTATGCTGAAAATTGCAATGCTAGTACTCAGGCCAGCATATTTCCAGCAAAATTTCAGTGCCTCAAAAATCCCATTTTTATTCCTGTAAAGGTTATGGGAAATTTATAAAAAGATACTTTTGAGCATCCTGACAAGTAGAAACAAGACTAGTAGAAAACAAAAGTAGTGAACCCACTATCTTTACTAAGGGCCTCCTTAGGAATACATCATAAAAAATAATTTGGTCTGACTGACTTAGCAGGGAATTCACACCAAATCTCCATGCTTGACAACCTCAGCTATGGTCCCTTTGGACTCATGTTCATTCTTCTGGAAGAATATAGTATGTTACATAGGCCAATCATACAGCCACTGCTTCTTGTCCATGTCGGTGATGATCTGACTGACAGTGGGTGACATATTGTGCATCCATGGGGACAGAAGAATTCTCACAAAGGAGTTGCTGATAACCTTTCCTAGGAGTGTGTCTATGAAAAAGAAGCGAATATAATGGTATTATATTGATTAGGCTAATGACAGAACTGATGAATTGCAACCTCCTTTAAGAGGTCATTCAGAGCGTATAATGCTTAGCTAAAATTATTCAACAATCTAGAATTAGCAGGAGTCTTTTCTCTTTTTCATTCTTTTTTTCTTTTTTTTTGCACTACAGTGTGCGCACAAACCTGTGTGATGGAGCTGATGACTGATGATGATGATAGTAATGATAATAGCTGCTTGATTTTTTTTCTTATGCTGCTATTCACCAGTCCTATGTGCTGAAGGCATACAGTATGCACTAAGAGTTCATTAGGAATTTCTGAGATGAACAATTCCTTTTTTTCATCTGAAAATAACATCCTTCTTCATTTCTGATTCCAGATCCATCTTGTAGAGAATTTTAAATAAAAAAGATTTCATGTCTGGGCTTATTTTTAAAACAAGGCTTTAAAATAACTGATATTTGAGAAACACTCTTCTATATGTTGTACATCCTGTATTAATCTATATCATTACTGATGAATCAAAAGAATTCTAACAAGAAAGTAATTGTGTTCTGCATATTACAGCAGGATCTAAATATGGTTTTCATAATGAGACAATATAAAAGGAAGTGGTTGCCGAGAAAATAAACAAAAAATTGAGCATTAAATATTGCTATTCACTAACACTCTGTGAGGCACAACACTGAGCATTCTGAATCTCAGACTCTCAGGGTTGGGATCAGGGACCTAGCTCTCGTCTCTCATAAACCATCTTTATGAACACATGAACCTGCAGAAGTATTGATTTTTAAAACATGCATCAGATTCCACAATCAACCACAACTGGTTGATTGGTCATTGCTCTCTAGCACACAGATTCTCTACTTGCACATAAGGTATTTATTTTCCATTTTGATGTTTAACCATAGACAATAAAGGATAGAAAATACAAGAGTGCTATGTATCTACTGGGTAATCACTTATCATAAAATATTGTAAGTTAAAATATAATCTGTTGAGTTGACCTTGAAATGAAGAACAGCAGAAGACAGATAGGGTCATTCTCCTTTCACGCAAAAAGGGAAATGAACTTCAGATCGTTCCTACTTTATTGGCCACTAGCTGTTATCCTGGAGGTGTTGTGCTTGAGAGATTTTATCAACAATACTTTGTGACTATTACTGGGCGATCCAGAGAACAGCATTACCATTGGCCTCAGAGGAATTTTTCCACATGTCATCCCAGCCGGAGGCTAAATAACTATAGGAGAAGTTATGGAGGAAAGCTAATTAGAAAAGGGAAAGGACGATGGAATTGAGTATAAAAATAATAAAAAAAAATCTATTATTTTCAAAGATGTAATGGTATACGTCCTTGTGTGTATTTCTACCTCCTTTCCTCTGATGCCCTATGACATTCTCACATTTTGAGTTACATTGCATAGTCAATCAGACAGAAAGCTTGCAGGAATATTATGTCATCAAGTTTTTTTTTAAAGAATGAAATCCTATAGCATAACTTTTTCATGAAGGTCATTACTAGAAGTTAAAAAATTGGAGTAATAGTATATACATGTATTAAGGATGCCCAGGTATCATAAAACATAGGATCCAAAATATATGTGACTGGAGTCTGTCTTGTTTAGATGTTGTGGATAGGGTGTTATTTGAAAGTTTGTGTCTCCATGGAAGATCTTTCACATATCTTCTTTCCCTGAAAAATCAATTGTGGAAAAAAAATCCACATTGGGTTGATTTTTAGTTTTGTTGGGAGGTTTTTTGGGGTTTGTAGTTTGTTGGTTTGGTTTGGAGATTTTTTTGTTTCTTTGTGGGGTGGGGATATTTTGTTTTGTTTTTGTTTACCCTTTTTTTTTTGGCTTTGTTGTTTAGTTTTATGTTGGTTTTTTTTATTATTTTTTGTTTTGGGGAGTGGGTGTCACTACAGATGTCAGCAGTTTTCCAGTACCTTCTGGTAGATTCCTTTTTTGCAGAGGACTAGGCAGAATTCCACAACCATTTCAACACAGCTCACATTTTCTGATAAGCCTATATAGTTTGATTCCCTTGGATGCAATTATCTTAAACATATGCAGTCCAGGAAACCACAGAAGAGCTAATCATCTAAGTCTGTCTTTATATTCAAACAAAAAAAATCACTTTTAGTACACAATTCATTTGACTTGTTCTACAAGTTTCTGTTTAGATTATTTTTTTTCCCTGAGAATGAGTGCTTACTGCCATACCTTAGTTAATATGGGTCAAACTGTTTTGGGTAACTTTGAGGAACTGAATTGATGATTTCAGTGCTGAAGATGTCTATGCTTGATCAAGTGTGCCCAGTCCTTGAAGACTAAGTAATTTCAACATATTATTTTCTCAGGGGAAAAAACAGTGAACAGAAAACTGCAGGAACTTTCCTATGCTTTTTAGGTAGGTAGACCTTCAAAACTCGCATCCTCTACCTTTGCTCATTCTTTAAAACGTATTTTCTTTCTTCTATATAAACTATTGAATTGGAAGGAATTTCCAAAGTTCTGTATAGCGCAGAACCTGTCACTTATGAAAAGGGTTTAGTACAGCTGTTAAGACACTGCTGTGATGCACTGAACATTGTCTTGGTGGGCTGAGCAAAATGGTGAATCCCTGTTGCCTTTAGAATTAGCTCCTATGATACCTGCTGGAGAAATCTGCATGCCTTGAGGGTGAGACAATTACTTAATTTATTTTTTATGAACAGTGTTTCTTGGTTAACTAGACTTTGTTCAAATAACTGTTACTGAGTTTTCTAATGATGTCTCTAAAAGACATATCTAGCAGGAACACTTGTCTTATTTGTTATTGCTAACGAGAGTGGCATATGCAGATTATACATTTTAAATTTTTTTTTAAAGCAAACTGTTTAGCTGATGTGCAAATCTGTACTATAAAAGTGAATAAAGTCACGTTTTCAAATTTCCTAAAATTCTCTTATTCATTTGCTGTCTTCTGTGATAAAACTCAAGGTAGTAGGTGCTTAATAAAATGACTGGCAGGCGATATAATGCAAGTTGCTGGTAGCTGTGCTAGTTCTGTAGCACACACTTCAGCCTGAGCCCTATATCTGTGGAGGATGATAATTTAAGAAGAATAAATATGAGATATTTAAAGGCCAGTTCACTGTCATTGAACAGACATACTGCTGTACATTATTAATTCTTTCCTTTTCCCAAAAGTTCATCTCCACTTTCTGTGTAATATACATCATGCTAAATTTGAGTATCCAGTGCTAAGATGTGATTAATTTCCTAAAGTTTAAATTGTCATATTTGTCTCCCTTTCTCAGCTGTCTGTAGGGTTGCATTCAAATGAGATATTTGTAATTTATACCTTTTACTCCATAAATAAGTCCTTCTGCTGCTGTAACTACATATGTATGTGAAATTTTTAAAGGACAGAAATGCCATTCAGAAAAATGAATGAAAACATGAAAACACCTCTTTTGTTTTCTGATCTTTTTTCCCAGCTGAAGAGAAAATTATAAGCTTTACAGCATAATACTTTCCCTTAAAACTTAAGTAAAACTCAAAGATTTTGTAAGAGTTTTACCAGTGGCCAGGGAAGTAGCATGTTTCTAAGATTAAAAAAAAAATTCCATGTAAAAGTTTCTGTGTGTATAGACACAGATGTCTTCGTGTGTACAGATAATTGGTGAAAATGCCTTTCCCTGTGGACTGGTAGGCCACTCGGATAGAGACTATCAGGCTCTGAAAATATATAGGAAATAAATTTTCTTTTTATTTTTTTATCCCTTTTATCATTTAAAAAAGAAAAAAAAATCTAATAAAGATTGTTCTTCCACAAAAACCTTGTGAGAACTTTAGTGGTTTTGTGAAAACTCTGTATTGAGATTTAAATATTATTTCTTGACCACTTTGCTCTGGTAGAAGATCACATCAAAAGTGAAGGAACTGGTCTCATACAAATACCAGATGACTCTTGTATGTTAGCTAACACCGGAGGTGAACGAGGGATCTTTTGTATTTACAAAGTACTGACATCTCAGTGCTGAGAAGAGAACAGGTCTAACAGTTTCTTGTTTCTATTCCCTGTTGGGCCATTGCTCTATTTTCCCATAGTTTACCTTCCTATGAACTAATCAGAAGAAGTTGAAGAGAAAAAAATGGTAGCTGCTTCTGTATGCCTTTGGACAATTTCCTTCAAACTGTCCACATTTCTATTCCCCATTCAGAAAAAAAAAAAATGTGCAACAGGGTAAGTTTTTGCTATGTAATCTCATAAAAAGTATACTGAGATCACATTGGATAGGGGAATTATAAAACTGTACCGTGCAATTTTGTTGATGGATCTGTATGTAATTTTCAGAAGCAGACAATTTAGTATCACATCTGTAATCTATATGTGTATATTTAGAGAGAGAAAACTGAGCTTTATTTCTTCTCTTAAGAAAAGAATGTTTCTAAACCTGACTTCTAGTGATGTGAAATTTTGAAATATATTTCAAAAGCCACTTTATTAAATAAGTAATTTTATTTAGTGTCCATAAGCTTTTTTCAGACTGCCGTGATGAATTTCTCAGTGTGGTAAACACTCAGATGCATTTATGATGCCCAGAGTAAGTGATATCATCATGTAGCTCATACCAATCAAATATTATTTAAGGTATAATAAATCAGAACAAAATTACTTGTCTGGTGTTCAAAGGTTATGAGCAATAGAATTGTAGTACAAAGTCATTGACAAAAGGAGAAAATCAGTATTGCAATCATGCTGCAATTATCCAGTTCTTGACTTCTTATATATGAAAAGTGGGTTGTTACAGTTTAATGAAACACTGATAATAATTGTAAACTCATATATTTGTCTTCAGATTTGACTTTTCTAGGATGTTGCTGAGAGGGCAAAGGAACAAAAATAACAAGTGATGAGAAGCCACCTTATTTTACTGTATCAGAAATTATGTGTCATGATGTCTAAATCCATATAATTTAGTCAGAGTAAAAAACATCAGTGTGCAAAGTACAGTTAAAATGACAATTATGTTATTTCTTCATGACATCTTGAGGGTTATTAGTAGCATTTAAACATAGGCAACTGACATGGGAATTTCTGATCAGAATCAGTTAACTTCTGTAAGGTTTCTGATCTGGATCACCCATCAGAAGAGTTTCTCCCTTCTTCCAACATTCTGTTTCTCTTTCTCTCTTTCTCTTTGACCTTTCTTATTTTTCTCTTTTTCTTCCTCTGCCTCTCTCCCTCTTTCTCCCTGGGTAATATAAAACACCAAGAGGACTTCTAAATTACTCTTACAGTAGCATATTGTTACTATTCCCATTTTCATGCAAAATTAGAATGTGTATGTTTAGACAAATAGCATTAATTAGAGCAAAATACTTCACAAGACACAAATGTATTCTTCATGCAAATAAAAGAGGTAAGTACCTCTGATTGCCATGACATAATCAGAGAAAATTTAGCTCTCTCTCCATAAGTATCTTTTTGATGAATCATGAGTCTCTTTGGTTATGTGGAGAGTTGGACCAACACCAAACGAAATGCTGATGGTTCATTTTTTCCTATGTCCCTGAAGTTTAAGATAGGGCAAAATTCATTACTCCAAGATATTCTAATTAGTATCTTTATTTGAAATGTGTAAACTAATATCTATGAAGAAGAACCTGCAAATTAGTTCATCAGAAGTCTAGAGACCTATTATGTGGGAAATCACAAAACGATTTTTGAAGTCATAAAAGCCCTTAAATGTAATGCAAATTTATTGTAAATACTTTCTGGTTGATCTTGCAGTCTTTTGGCAGGCAAAATTCTTCTTGATGCCAATGGGAGTTTTGCCATTATCAGAATTTCAGAGATGAAATCTTCTACAAACAACCTAGTAGTCTAAAACATTACCTTTTATTATCTCCATGAGAACTATATTCTTTATAAACTTAATAATAGTGAATAAATTTTTTCTTGAGTTGTGGCTCTGAGGAAAGTAATGCAAATATAAGACCGTATCTAAATCTTACTTATTTTTATAAGTAAGCAACTAAGCACAATTTTCGTGCCTTGCCGATTTGCTGTCTGTCACATGCCTGCCCGGCTCTCTGCCACTCTGTGGGTGCATTTGATCCTGTGGGCTCTGTACATATCTGATTGGGAACGTGGAATATCATGAAAGTGACTTAGATAATTTAACTTGTTAATACAATGACCAATTTTCTTTGTATTAGGATAATATAGCTTCTATGAAGTCTCTAGCCAGCCCTGCGTGATGCACAAAAGACTGTTACAAGGACTTTTGCCTTCTATGATGACAGACTGAGAGAGTTGGGGCTGCTCAAAAAAAGGTTTTGGGGACACCTGTTAGTAGTACTTAAAGGAGGCTATAAGGAGGCTGGAGAGTGACTTTTGAAAGGACCATGTAGTGATATGACAAGGGGAATGGCCCTAAGATAAACAGGGTAGGTTTTGATTAGGTATTATGAAGAAATGCTTAACTATAACAGTGGTGACCCACTGGAGCGTTGCCCAGAAAGGTTGTCACCTCCCCATTCCTGGAAGCGTTCAAGACTAGGCTGGATGGGACTTTGAGTAACCTGGTCTAATAAAAGGTGTCCCTGCAGAAGGCAGGGACTTTGGAAATACACGATCCTTAAGGTCCATTCCCACATAAACCATTCTATGACTTTTGTTTCATATAAAAACTTGCCAAAAAACCTTGTCCTAAGCAGTATCCTCAAATCAATGAGGCACAGGAAAACAACCATTGTCCTAGTTGGAATTTTATTGTCTATTCAGCTTAGATGTAATGATTTTTTTTTTCCAGTGTTAGTAGAGCTATGCTTGTTAAACTACAAGACATCAAACTGGGTAAAAACCTTGTCAATGTAGTGCATAATGATAAACATTTGAAATACAGTAACCATCTTATTGCACAGCAATCTCCCTGTGCCTCATTTCCTAGTCACTTCAAATACTATCACACAGGATACTTCTCCAAAAAACCTCATTTCCCAGTGTCATGTAGCTGCTGTGAAATGAGCCACTTCTCCTCAAAAATGAGTGGAATGTTGTCAGAAAGCAGTTAGATACCTACCGGTGCTGTACATACCATAATAAAAAAGGCAATGCTGTTACTGCAACCCAGCCTTTACAGAATGCAAAGGTGTAGCTTTTCTGAGCTATGTTCTGGTCACTCCTATAATTCACTGAGCATGGCTGGACCAGATCAATCCTTGTAAAGTAAGTTCCAAGAGAAAACCAAGTACATTAGAAACTATTCTGGTGCCTCAAAAGGTGTTTCTTCCTAGACCAGCTCCAAACAAAAATTCCATTTTAATTCCGACATAGCAAGTTTTTTTCTTCTGAGTAATATGCAGGAGGAAAAAAAAAATCCAAACACTAATAGTTACTCATAGTGGAATATTAAGGATATCTATCATAACGTATATCTGAACATCTCAGCACTCTGGCCAAATGCTATTGTTTGATGATTATAAACCAATTTTACTTGTATTAACAAATGAAAAATTTGTGCTGATTTTTGCCCATTCAATCATTGCAATATGTTGATTCAGCATAATGTAAATTTGATAAATTTTATCCTGTGTTGCAGATGAAAATGTATGCATTACATACAGATATATTAAATTACATTACATCCACAAATTAGTAATGTATTCTGACACTCTCTGTGGAAAACTTACATTGATTTTGTCTATGATTTCAAATGTGTTCTAAAAGTCAACGAGCAGTGAAAGGATAACACAAGTTATTTGAATCTCCAGAGTCCCTTTAATTGTTTGCTTCTTCCGGCTGACATCCTCGGTTGTTCAACACACAGGATGCTGAAACCAAAACATTGACCAAAACCTTATCATGTGAATTTCATAGTGGAACGGAATATGAGGTTGTCAGTTTCTTGGAATAAGTCATTTCTCAAAGGCAACTGTTCACTGTAAAGGAGACAGAAGGCAATCTGACATCAGGGGTACTGTGGTCCAGAAAAGTGGGTTTGTGCATTTTGTGTCATTCTGAACCACCCTCAGTGTCCTTCAGAACCACCAAAGGTCTGTTCTGATGCCTGCATTATTTGTAATTTTCTATTAAGATTTATTACTTGTAGCTTATCATAGCATAATCAAAACAAGGTATCAAATATATTTTAGAAATTACAGTTTGGGTACCAAGTTCAGGAAAAAGGCGCTTGCTCAGCTCTGTCCAGAAGAACACTGAAATACTTCCCACTGCTCTGTTAGTGTTTCTTATCTACTGTTCCTTCCCATCAGCCTGTCTAAAACACTCTCCCATGTGAATATTAAGCTGTGAAATCTTCAGATTCTCTGACTAATGGTAATGCTTTTGGAACTGTTTACTATGCAGTCCTAAGCTCTGATCCCAGAACTCTACAATGAATTCCATTATTTCCAAGATATATGTATGTATTTATCTCTGTTCTAGCAAAAAATATTTGCTACAGCTTTTGCAAATATTTCCCAAGTTCTAGAAGGAATATCTTTATTGATTTTACTTTCTTCTAATGACTATTCACAAGAAACACAAGGAGCTTAAACTAGCCTACTTCAGCAGAAATTCAATTCCCAGCCGTAGAAAAGATGTTTTATCCATAAACCCCACAAGAGGTAAGATAGAAATAAAAGCTGTTGTTTTACTTTTTCATTTGTATTCAAATCCTATTTGTTTAAATTATGTCACTGTAGTGCCTGATCTTTTAACTTTCAATAAACCTCTGTATATACAAAGGTAAACATAAACATCAACCTAAAAAATTTGTCTCTGAATGTGTCTATGTATATATTGAGGTCTTTGTGCATATGTATTTGTATACATATTAGTAAATTAATTTATGTTTCTGTATTTATACACTCATATGTACACAAGTATATAAATGTTTTTAGAGCTTGTTGAAAGCTGGTAATGTGTCTTTGGTAAAGGAATGCTAAAGACATTGTTTTTCCTAATATGTAATTTCTTGAAATCTACATTCAAAACTAGAAAGCCTGCAAAGTCACCTTGAAAAATCTGCATTTCAGCAAAAGAAATTTTCTGTCACCTAAGACAGGACTTAACATTTCGCTTCTTGTGCTCCATGAGGTTCCTCTCAGCTCATTTCTCTGTCCTGTCGAAGTTCCTCTGGATGGCAGCACAGCCTTCTGGCATTTCAACCACTCCTCGGCATTGTTTGCTCAGGAAACTTGCTAAGGTGCACTCTGCCCCATCATTCAGATCATTAATGAAGATGTTAAGCAGCATCGTACCCACCACTGATCCTGGGCTACACCATTAGTGACTGGTGTCTTGGTACCACTGCCCACTGGACCGAGCCATTCAGCCTGTTTTCAACCTACCCTACTGTCTTCTCCTCCAGCCTGTACATCAACAGTCTCTATTAAGAACTTTCGTGACACATTGTCCAAAGTTTTACTGACATCCAGGTAGACAATAACCACTTCTTTCCCCTCCTCTACCAAGTCTGAATCAACATGACTCGATCAACAGACTTGTTCAGCACCCACAATCTCCATACTTCACCATTTTTAATTATTTTTCGAAATAAAAATATAAAATTTTAATTTGAAAATAGTTATTTCAAAATCCAGCATTTGATCCTTTTTATCTCAAATACTTCCCTGATCCTCATCCCCTGTGTATAAAGAGAAAAAATGTGAAGAATAATCTCTCTTTTTCCTCTATTTCTTTATCTAGCCTATAGGTTGTTTGTATTGATTTGCTGGGTTTAGTTGTTTGCTTGTTTTTTTTGTTTTATTTCTTTTCTTGGGTTGGGGAAGGAGGCTGGAGGCTATTTGCCTTTTTGCGGCTGTATGAAAGTTTTATGCATATATATATATGAAGCTTAAAGAAAAACTACAGAGAAGCAATTACTCCTGAATTACTTACACAAATACATGCATGCATGACAGTAACTATTCTTCACAGTTAGATGTCCAGATACAGTCAGATATTTCACATGATCTTTATTCCATTGGTCAAGAGTTTCAGAGCCTCACTCGAATGTTATGCCTTGGGAGGTCAGGATCATGCAGGGAAAGACAATTTTTCTGCCAGTTAGTGCCAATCCTGTAGAGATTCTTAATACTAGAGGAGAATCCTTGATTTGGTCTCTGAATTTCATGAGTAGATAATGGACCACTGGGGTGATGTGCTCATCATGACCTCTGCTGCTAAGCAGATGAGCTAACATGGCCTATAATACCTGGAGGCTTTTTTAGGTTGCTCTGTGCATGATTCAGGGCAGCAGCTTGAAGCTGGGTTTCCACACCTCAGTGTAAACATCCTACTGTATTATCCTTTTTTTAAAATTTTTTTTAAGGAATCTTTTAAGTTTGATAACTAAATATTCAAAAGTTTTACATGAAAAATAGGAAGCAGAAGGCTTATAATATATCTTCTGGTTTAGATTAGCCGGAAAATCAAAATGAAAATATTTCAGTACGTCCCAAATGAGTATCTTCAAGTTAAAATGGCAGTCATGGACTGGACCTATCAAGGATATAAGGATCCCATTGTCTGCCTTTTTATTATCTGTACAGTAGAGCACACTCCTAACACAACACACTCCTAACACAGTGAATGAAAAGTCAGGTTGTTGGAGGATGGCAATCCAAATAACCTATTCCCAGAAATCAGCAACATAAACATTAAACAGAAAGGTGTTCATAAGTACTTCCCCATGTTTAGCTCTCTAATATGTTTTTTTCCTAGCAGGTATCTTCTTCTATTCATGGTATAAATGGTGGAAGAAAATTGTTAGAAGTAGAAATAGTATTCACCTGTCCAGATATAATTTAATCCATTAGAATCCCTTATAAACACAGAAATATCAAGTATTTTAAGAAGCAGTTAATTTCATTCCTAAACATATTTATAAAATTTGACAAATGAATTGCATTCCATTACTCTGTGTTGACTATAGAGACAGCCAGGCAAAAATGCTTTTACTGAAAATGTCGAAGCACAGTTTATATGTACTTCTTGGATGTAGGGGACAGGATATCCCAGACATATGGGGAATAATATCAAACAGAAATTTATGCCTTGGACCTCAGTTTGTCTCTAGATATGTTTACTATTTGAAAAATGGATGCGAACTGTGTCTTTTTTTTTCTTGTTCAAAAAGCAAAGGAGGGAAACCACACAACCAGAATTGAATAGGGCATTTTGAGATGTAAACTTGTTCTTCCCGACTGTCTCAAGTGAAAAACTGCTCCATTTGAAAGGTCTAACTAAAATAAGGAGAAAAATAGTTTATCATTTTATTAATGTCACATAATTAATTAGTAACCAGTGAGCTACACATTCAGGATCAGTATTAGTAACACAACTGACAAACCACAGCTCTAGATGCTTTCAAAATGTTGATAAGCACAGACATATTTCTAAGTACCCTTCTTTAACCAAAATCCTCTAAAATTTAATTGTTCCCCTGCAATTCCCCTGATCCTGGTCTGGAGGTCACTAGTACCCCTCTCCAGCAGTGCAGATTCACTGCTTGCTCCCCCTCCAGCTCTGTGTGAGGACACCCCCCCCACCAAGGTCCCTGCACCCAGCAGTGGGAGGGCCTGGGTGCTGAGCTCATGTTGACAACCAAACGCCAGGTGCAAGCTGCTCCTGGCGCCCTTTGGGGCAAGTATGCCGTGTGGTTTGGGCTGAGGCTGGGGTGCTACAGGGCCACCATGGCTGGCACAAGTCCAGTGCAGTTGTTGGGGCTTCTTCTCAGTCTTTCCCATCTGCAACAAATTCCTATGGTGGCTTTTGTTAGGATTCTTTTTAATTTGAATTTTTAACATAATTCTTTTCTTTAAGCTTTCTTTGATGAAGAAGTGTCTGAAAATTCATGGGTAATGTTTAACCTACCTGATCACTGTCTTCCCTCCTAAAGATGACAGTTGGGGATAAGGAGTCTTCTTCCTCTTTAACACTATTTTTTTGGACAAATACCATTCAGTTTTGTCTATTCAATACACACACACACACACAAACAGTGTGTGCACTCATTCTTATCATAACAGGTGCTGTTATCCAGGCTATTGGCCAAGAGTGTATGTGCAGCCCTGCACTGATTTCATGCACTAATCATTGAAACCATGGTTTTTACAAGAAAGCCAGCATCTGCTGTATATTTGAAGCTGAATAGATTTTGCAGAAAATTCGGTCTGTGGGAACCAGAATGTCTGTAATATGCTTATTGGATCAGTCCCAGTAAGAATGAACACTGAAGTATCATTAATTTCTGTACTTTAGAAAGCTGGGTAGATATGTTCTCCAGCTTGCTTTCTGGTCATGTGGAGGTCTCTAAGAAGACTTGATTTTCTTTCTAAACTTGGATACCTCCAAGGTTGGTGACATTTAGGGCAGGATTTAATTTTTAATAATAATTTTGTAATTAGGAAGTTAGGCCTTGACTGACGTGTATTTAGGACTCTAATTGTCAGTGAAATCTTCCCTACATGATTTTACTTGTTTGGGTTTAAAACCACCTGATATTGATTTATAGTGGTGAGCTCTGATTCTTTCTCTAAAGGACAATTGCCATAGTCAAGGCAGGACACCCCTGAGAGAGTGTCATTATTGGATGGATACCTCCACCAATCTGACCGAGACTGCTTCACCCACATAACAATTCGCTGTCCTAGTCAGCAGGGATGCATAGCTCTGATAAATTAACTCTCCTCAGCTGCAAATTGAACCTGAACCAACACTACTTGTGGTTTCAGTGAGGACATGCATTTTCAATGTGAAAATAATAACACAGGAAATAGTTTTAACAAGCCAAAGCTAAGCTTTTCTGTATCTCTTGCGCAAATATTCCACTTCAAGAAGTGTGTCTCTGTCTCTTTTTTAAGAAGTTTATCTCTTGTCTCCTAAGATCCTTCCAGCAGTCAGAATGACTGCAACTATTGATGCCTTAGGTTTTTAGCTTTTTTATTTTTCATATATTTGTAATCCTGCAATTCTTTAGTGTATAACTCTAAATTCCATATAGAGTGTTAGCTACTTCTCATTTTGTTCAGACACAACAATTCCTCTCTAGGCCTGAGAATCAAGGACACCTCACTGTCTCAGGCCCCGAGAAATGTAAATAAAAAGTGAGCTGGGGAGGGAGCAAATCAAGAGAATGGGACTCCACTGCCTGAAGCTGTAATTGGACAATTAACATCTGATATGCAAATGGACAAAACTTGTACCTGTCCGAAAAACGTGTGACTGTGTCAATCCTGGGTGTAGTCTCTGCGAGACTCCTGCACTGCCAAAGGTGTGCCCTGTGAAGGCCTTTCAATAAATACCTACCCTTTATCCTTTCTCTCTGTCTAGCCTCTGTTCCAGGTCAGCCTCTACAAGGCATCACTATGACAATAGGGAAAAGGTAGTTATCGTCCTCTTGTATAGAATCCATATGCTTTTTGATGAGGTTACCATGCAGAATTTCTTCAGCCTTTTTCTTCAGATTAAATTTCAGAAAGTTATAAAAATTTTCAGTTATATTATTATAATTATCTTTTAGAAAAAATATTCTTTAAAGATTTAAATTGGCAAGTACTAACATATTTGCATGGTATTTTTGACCTTTCACTTATGAATTAATGCCTAACCAATCCATTATTACCATCCAGTAATTTCAAATTCTAAATATGGTTATTAGATCACATCAGAAAAACTCATGTAGACCTCTTTTCTCTTCGAAAACATTTCAAACAAAAATCAAACTGCTTTCCAAAATCATGTCAAGCTAAGCAATGTTTTATTTTGGCACAAAACATATATGCATAAAAATAGGATATTCAATACTTTTGCAACTATTCAATACAATGCTCTAATCAGCCACTTTAAAAGGCTTGCCCCCTTAAAAACAAATGAAATATTCACCTACAGCTTTTAGATAGTATTGTCTTCTTTTTCATGGAAGCAAAAATGGCTTTACTCTCTAATATTTTCAGTTATTACCAACAAAGCATATCCAAATGAGGTCCTGGAATATAGAGATAGTATTATTTGCTTATTATAATTATCTGGAATTAAAGAAAAAAAAAAAAAGGGGGAGAAGGGAAGGGAAGGCAAGCGAAGGGAAGGCAAGGGAAGGCAAGGGAATTAATTTTGAAACTAAATCTACATTTAGCCTAGTTTTTCTCTGCAGGGCAACTTCTGTCCTCCAATCTTACTTTTAGTTCAACTTTGAATTACTTCTTGCATTATCAGTATATATAGTCACTTTGTTTCATAGGGATGTTCTGCCATGCTTCATTGCATGTCTTCTCTTCATTACATGTTATAGTCAGTAAAAATTTGGACTTCAGTGGCTACTTAGATGCCTTTTGAATTGCTCTAGAGCATCTAAGGCATATGTGCTGGTGTTTATGGCATAGGGATTAAAAGAGATTCATGATCTCCTGTGTGGGAATTTTTAAGGCAGCGGGATATGCTAGGTCATGGAAAAGAGCATTAGACATTTATACGTGAGTAACTTAATCAAGACTTCAGTCAATACAATGAAAGGATCAATTCACTTTATGCTATAGCAAACATGCACTTTTAGAGAGATGAAGCGCGTTTTGATCTCGCCAAACCACAGTGCAGGAGATTGGTTTGGGCCTCACTAGGGGATTCCAGATCAACTCTGGCTTTCATTTTAGAAGGTCTTTTATAGCCTGTGTTTTACCTACATATATCTAGGTATTTTGTTTTAGATGTTCCTGTTTCTGAAACAAATCTTATGTGTCTGAATCAACAACTCAAATAAGTAACAGAAATCTGTTCATTTGAACAGGAACCTAAACACAAAGCTTAGATGTGTGGCTGACACACAGAGCAGGCAAGATAAATTTGTGCTCAAGATAGGTGAGGTAAATTGCATCCCAGCCCCTACATATGTTGAAACCTTACAGTTTTTGTGTCTGCCATGCATGTACTGTCTGAATCACCTAGCATTCTACGACCTTTAATGTGTCAATGGCCCCTATGGCTCTAGAAAAAGAAACAACTCAAAATGTGTTTCCTTCAGAAATTTTTCCATCATAACAAAGATGTAACTTTTGAAAGACATTCCAAATTCAAATTCAGTTTTAATAAACAACTCAACTAGAATCTCTATATTTCATGTTTTAATCTGCAAAGGACTTATTGTATGATGTCTCTGTTGCGGTGGTACTGGGGGAAAACCTTCCTCTTTTTCTAATAATTTAATAATAGTTTATAATAATTATTTCATAAGTAAGTGCTCTTTTGAGCTGGTGGCCCCTTTTTTTGCTGTAACTGAAAAAAAAAAATACTGTGAGATTATATTTGTTTTCCCTAAGATATTGTTAAATTAGAGAATTTTCAAAATGTGTAGGTTTGATTTCCTCATTCCTTTGTGCCATTTTCATTTTCTCCCAATGGTCTCCTTATTTCTTACTATGTTCGTGTTGAAGGGCAAATACAGTTGGAAAGGAAGAACCAAAACTCAGGAGAAACTGGGTATTGTAAAAAAATAAAAATCTAGGTGATAACTATGCTCAGAACTTAGGTTAAAGGTCAAGGAATCAGAAACTACATTGGAATAAAAAATACGTAGGTTAAATGCTGGATGGCAGTCAGGCAGACAGATGTGAGGCACTGAAAAAGAAGTAAAACTAAAGCAAAGGAAGTAAGACAGTGATCAGAGTTAGGACAACAAGAAGTTTGAGCAGAACTTCGGTCAAGTGGCATATTGAACAGCAACATCGACTGAAGGGGATGGTGCATATGAAAATACTGGGATTAATCACTGGTTTAGAGTGATTTATTTCTTTGTAAATTTGACCTTGTGAAAAGAGAGGAATTATGCAAGAGTTTGAAACAACCAGAAGAGAAACAATGAGAAAGAAGAGATTTATAAAATACTTGTACAGTTTCGGTGATTATGGTAGTCAGGCTTCCTCTTGGTATTTAAATATCTAGACTTTTGGGTACCTAGCTCTGACAGGTTATTATTCAATTTAAAAATTATTATTTTCCAATTACAAGAATAAAAATAATTACTCATTGCCAAAAAAGCTTTCAAGTTCACAAAGGTATACCTTTGAAACCTCAGTTTTGTGGTTAACTTGGTATTGAAACTCAAAAATACTTTTAAAATTACTATTTTTCAATTTAGTAATAAGTATTTCATTTCAAAAGTCAGATATTTATACTGTTCAGATTTTCTTGGAAAAGCAATAGCTTATCATCTACACAGAACTCTGCAGAATATGTATTATGGTTTCATAATTATTTTGACAGTGACAGTCAGCTGATAATCTAGTGACTAGCTATTGTAAAGCCAAATTATAACTATTACATTCTAACTCTATTTTTTTTCACTTTTCTTATATACAGCATTTAGAAAAACAAATGGGTATTGAACTTAGAGCAGATTTATTGTCACAAAGAACATCTACCAATTGTTCTTCCCTGTCTTTAGTAAAATATATGCTGATAATTCCCTTTCGCAGCAATAACAAACATAAGTAATATGAAAAGGGAACTTTGTCATTGTTGCACATTCATTTTATTATTGATATGGTTATTACCTACTTAGTAATTCACTAATGAATCTTGAAGAAGATGAAATAGCATAAAATAGAGAAGTTGTTTCATTCAAGCTTTATAAATGCCTTTCTAGTCCTTTAAAGATGATATGAAAAAGACTTCTAGAATACATAACATCGCAAATAGTTACACAATCATTACGATCTGCCCCTGATGGCAAGGGTAGCTCAGATTCTTGTTAATCAATCCCTTAGAGTGGATTAGAGTGAAACGACACTGAATAATAGGTGTGTATAAATATATATGTATGTGTAGGGTTTATTTTAGAACAATTTTGTTGCAAAAGAAAGGAGGTATATAACTGCTTTGGTTATAATTATCCATTGTAATATAAAGAAATAAAATCATAAATATATCACTCAAGTAAATATATAAGGAAAAGAAAGAAAGAGAAAGAAATTATAAGAGTAGAAATATCCACCTGTGGATTCAGCAACAAGATTTGATTGTTTCAATTTCGATGTCCATTGGTCGAAATGATGGTTGCAGTCTCAATCCATCAGAAGTGGGGGAAGCCTGTGAAACACAAAGTTCAGTGGGTTAGTATACTCTTAGGTTTACATGGGAATGCCCAGAGTACCTCCCCTGGGAGCAGAGTGTTACTCTGTCTAAAGTAACACTGTGAATCATGTGCAGTCCTCTGGTGGAAGGCCCCAGAAATAAGTCTGGGAGCATTTCAGGGACCATTAACAGTTTATAACACCTTCTGTGACATGACAGCAGCCTCAGCATAGCTGAGCTGGTTGTGTCACATCAGCAGGGATGAAAACCCTCTGGCCTATGTGTAAATGCGCCAGCACTTCCCCAGAGGAGAATTTTCACACCTGATCCAGTTGTGTAAGGGCATGATAAGAAGCATTATCCTCCTTTCACAGGACCTGCTTCTTATCAGTCTCTTACCTTACCTGGCTCAAACCCCAGCTTGTTGCTAAACAAGGGTTGGTTTGTCAGGACCATCCTCTGGTGCTCACAGCCTCTGCACCTGGGCGGCTACTTTACACATCTTCAGTAAATGGCCATTTTTTTTAATCATTAGCCATTAACATTTCAGTCTCTCACAACAACTCATCAAGTTAGTCATGATCTAAATAGTTAGATTGATGCCACCCAGGTCAATGCCTAGGAAGAAGATGGAATCAGTAGCTTCACAGATTGTCCCTGGACCTAATACTTTTGAAATGGGGCCAGAATCCTTTTGTTCCTTACATTACCTCTTCCTTCCCTACAATCTCTCTCTGAGGCCCAAGAGATAAAAGCTCATCTTCCTTTGCTAACTAATTAGATTCTATCAATGCAATCAGGCCCTTCTCCCCATAAATAGTGCCTTAGAAAGCGTTCTTCCACTATGCAGTGCTATTTCTGTGATTTGTTTTGTGCAATCCCCATGTTCTACTGGTCTTGAGAGTCCTGAGATCAAATTAGTTTATGTGTTTGGTAAATTTCTTAAATGTAAGGCTAATCTCTTATCACAATTTATTAATCAAATATAGGTTTGAATAGAAAATTAAATGTGCTCCTGGGATGGCAAAATCTCATTCTTTTACAGCTTCTGGAACATATACTTTTTTAATCGTATTTACATGAGTATAGGCAAGTTCATATCAGGCAGTATATAACTCCCAAAATAGATTTTTTTCTTCTGAAATACAATTAATACATCTGAAAATTACACAAGAGTCTGTAAACCTGAAGGGGGAAGACACTTGACAAGAAAACAACTTAATTACCTATCAAGACTAATTAAGATACACCTTTCAAGATTTTCGGGATTTTTTTATAAGAGAATTGGTGCTATGGGCTTATTCCACTGTGGCAGCTGTCTGCAATGCTACTGTGTCTCCCAAGTGAAATGCAGAGAAGTAGCTCAGGGAGTGATAAAATCATCCCAGACACAAAAGACTACTTTTAGATGATTATCCTGCAGACTCATTTGCTTATGCTCTGGAAATGATCTGTTGTGGGGAGTTTTGTGGTTGGTGTTTTGTTTTGGTTTGGGTTGTTTTATTTGTTGTTTTTGGTTTTTTTTTTCTTTTTAATTTACTGGTGCAAATAAGATTTACATTACGATTTACATTTGGGGAAAGTTTCGCTTGACTCATTTTTTTTACTTTGTTCAGGACCATGAATTGAAATTGTTCTTTACAGATGCTTCCTTCCAAGCACTTCTCTCTCCCCACAAAGGATTCTGTACTGTGGTGAGGCAGCAGTCAGTCTGACTGAATGCCCTTTTAAAACAACAGTTAAGTATTCTTCTTTTTTTTGTAGAATCATAGATTCATTTAGGTAGGAAAAGATCATTAAGATCATTGAGTCCAGCTATTAATCTAGACTGCCAAATCCACCACTAAACCATGTCTCTAAGCACCATATCCTCACATATCTCAGGGGACAGTGACTCAAGCACTTCCTGTTCCAGTGCTTCATAACCCTTGCAGGTAAGAAATGTTTCCAACTATCCAATCTAAACCTCCTCTGGCACAACTTGAGGCCACTTCCACTTTTTCTATTGCTTGGGAGAAGAAATTGACCCTCACCTCACTACATTCTCCTTTCAGGTAGGTATGGGGAGCCAAGGGGTCTGCCCTAAGCCTCTTTTTCTCCAGTCTAAACAATCCCAGCTCTCTCAGTAGCTCCTCATCACATTTGTACTGCAGACCTTTCACCAGCTCTGTTGCCCTTCTCTGGATGTGTCCAGCACCTCAATGCCTTTCCTGTTATAAGGGGCCCAGAACTGGACACAGGGTTTGAACTGCACCCTCACCAGTGCCAAGTGCAGAGGGAAAATCTCTTCCTTAGTCCTGCTGGCCTCACTATTTCTTATACAACTCAACTTCTAATATTACTCACAAAGAGTATAGGCTCAGGTGCCAAGAATAAAACATGGTCTCCATATCATGAGTTACTAGTTCTTACCAATTTTATTTATTTATTCATTAATATAGTTTTTATTAAAAAACTTAAAAAAGTTATTATTACAGTTATTCTGTGTCCCAATAAAATTGCTTCATCTTTTCACTCAGTAGCTGCCTTAAGCATTGTATCAAAGCAATACTGTTGCCATGACACAACAAACTCAAACTGTATGAGGGAATGGGAAAAGTCAGACACTTTTGAAGGATAGTGACTTTCAAACTCTGTTGTTTGCTTCATTCAGAGAAGAGTCAGAACATCCTGCTGGCTGGTAGAGATATGTTTGATGAATTCCCTGGTCCCTGCTTCAGCTTCTTAACACATGCAACTCCTGCTGATAGAGGCTCCTGAAAGAAGATCGCTTAAAATGTACTCAAGTATTTCCACTAAATAAAACAACCAATTGGATGTACTCTTATCTCTTCGGATATATCAAGCCTGCAGAAAGATTGATTCCTGGAATGTGATAAAAAGTGGAATATCTAGAGCTCCGTTCTGTTACATAAAGGAAAAGGAGGATCCATACTCTAGGGAAAACTTCCCAGTCTTTTGCTGCAGAATAGGCTCCCATAGATCCTGCTGTCATATCTACCAGCCCATGCACATTATTTTCATTTTACAAGGTATGGCAGTAGGTGTCTAGTCAAGCAATTCAGTTCATCCTCTAGTAAAAGTAATGAATGGAGTTTAGAGAGCTAAATACAGGCATTCAGTTTATTGGTTTAGGGAGATATTTCATGTTATGCAACATTAAAAACTCAATTCAGACCAATAACTGAAGGAAAGTTTACAAATTGTTGAAGTAAGCAAAAAGGCAAGAAGGCAGGAAATTTTAATTCTCTTATTTTTCAGTGTTGTATAAATCTTCACAGCAAGGGAAAGAAATGAAGAATATGTAAACTTGATGAAGAATATGTAACACTCCATGTAGAATGAAGCACTTCCTTTTCCTGTATTTCCTTCATACATATATTCATCCTAAAATCATCTCTGATGCCACTATGCACAATGTCCTTGTGCATTATAATGCATGGGCCGAAATCTGTGGTTGTTAATTGAGTGGAACTACCACTGAAAACAACAGGATTTCATTTCATTAAGGACTGCAAAATATGTCCCCCCGCGTGCACTTCTTTGTTCATGGTTAGTCACACAGTAAGTCATGCAAAAGCTCTTTTTAATTACATTTTCAGATGGTGACGTAATTGGTTGGAACAATCAATATCTTGCTGGATTCCTGAAGGTGAGACTTCCCAAATGAGACCACTGTCATGTTTATTCTGAAATATAAAACCTTTAGAATATTTTTCAATAGACAATTAATCTTTATTATTGCTTTCATTCAAATAGAAAATAAGATACAATTTTGATACTTTTTTGAGTCTGTCAGAATTCTCAAAATATTGGAAATACATAATAATGCATGCCTTATTTTTAGTATAATTCAACCAAACAATTTAAGCTCCTAAGTAAACTAGATACTGACACCATAGAAAAGTTAAAACCATAGAAAACCTAGAACCTTGCAAAGTATTGATACATGTTCAACAAATAGGCAGACAATTTTAATGAAGGGAATTTTTGTGGTTTTTTTTAGTGATCAATTCAGCAGGGAAAGAGAGTGGGACAATCTGAAAAAAGTGGCTGAGAAAGATCAGAAATACACACAATCCATGGCAACCCCAATGTCCCAATGTGAAAAGATATTTGAGAAAAAGCTTTTTGATTACTTTTTTAAACTATGGCCAAAAAAACTCACTTGACTTCATTATTAATTTCTTTTCCTAACAGAAACAACCTCAACATCCTGAATTAAACTGAGCATTTGGGTCAAAAGAGCCAATAACATATAAAATTGAAGTAGATTTGAAAGGCAGTACATTGAAAAAAAGGAGTGAAAGCATCAATGTTTTTCATCCATCTTTTTATTCCCAATCTATTTACGATGCCAACTGAAAGATTACTAATTTAATCCAGCTCATGCTGGGGTATAACACCGTTTATTTGAACCTGTTTGCTATTATCAGACTGAAGTCTGGTTTCACATAAGTTGACTGAACTAGACCACTATGACTTTATGGTAGAAAAGGAAGCAGGAGGTGGGGGGAGACATTTGTGCTTGTTTTAACCCACATTCCCCTCACATTTCTTACTAACAAAATTCCTGCTGAGATGAAACTGAAAGCAGTTATCTGAAGAGCCCATGTCTCTGCCATCACCCTAGGTAGTGTATTGGATAAATTCAGCGCCAAAGAAGGGTACTAACACTTTTATATATACCAAGCTTCTTTTTTAGATGTTTTCAAGGCTTTTCAAACCAAGCATATTTGACTATTGAATGTGGAAAATGTTTGAAAATCTAATAAAGAGGAGTTGAAATCATTTATGAGTAGCAATCAATTTTCCGATGTGTAAATTATTTACTGTACTTAATGACTTGTGGATTGTGTTGAACAATAACCATATGCTCCAGTAGAATGTCTTTTGTAATGCATGTTTGTAGACAGAGTAATAAAATACGCTTCCAAAACTGTATTTCACTCCTCTCCTATGCAGCTACTTAAGAAAAGTCTTGTAAGAGTAGGAAGAAATGGAAAATTATGAAATTACCTTTGAAAATGGTGTATCCGTTACTGATGGCACTTACTTTTCAGCATACAGCAGGACTTATGGAACATTGTGGTTTGAAATAATAAATATAATGAATAAATAATAAAATCTTTCCTACCTCCCACGCTTCCTTATCCTTAATGATAGTGGGTAAGCCCTGGCAAAGCGTATGCAAGTTGAAATCTTGGCATTGGTATACTTAGTGAAGTAACATTCTCTGAACTCAGCAGATACCATTTTTCCCATTTTAAAACCTGTTTTTCTAGTATATTTAGAAGTGATTGCTGCTGCTTCAGGGTGTTTCACCAAGATTTTTCCTCAAGATTGTGTCACTGTTTCTAATTCTGATGTTAATGTCCAGGGCAGTGAAGAGTATCATGGAACTTAATCTGATGCTAAAGATAATTAAGAGAAGCAGGATCAGAACCATGATATGTGTGGTACTTTTTGTTAGTTTCTGATCTCACCTCTAATACTGGCATGTAAAACTGCATGCTTCAGTTTAATTAATTTTTGAAAGGAGAAGGTCTAAAATTGCTGTCTGGGAGCTATAAGTTATTTTATTTCATAGCCAAAAATTTGGATTTGCATGGGAAAATGAACTGCATGGACATAAATTAAACTATAATCTCTATCCAGAAAGTAATTGGAATCCTCTTCAATTACATTAATTAGTAGGCTTAAAAAAGAAATACAGATCCATTGCGTAACTATGCAATTCACCCACCATCATCTTCACAGGGAGCATGTGTATTAAAATGGTGCTCAGAAAATGTTCAAACTGCACTGTTTTACAGTGATCGAACAGGTAATTTGTAGGAAATATGCAGTCAAGATATAAATCTGCCCATGTGATTACACAACACACAGATGAATGCCATTCTTTGAAGAGAAAGTTCGTGTTTAAAAAGGAAAACAAAACAAAACAGAAGTTAATACTGAATAGTATATGGAACAGAGATGTCTGACCAGTAAATTGAGTTTGCTCTGCCAGACCTCAGGAAAAGAGCAGAACTGAAAATCTACCAGGCAAGCAACCCTCAATACCATTGGGCTAAATTAGAGCATATTATCTTGGGCTCAGCACAGCAGTGACTGATATTTCAACAAGAGGTCCCCTGGGGTTTTGATACAATGGACTTTTGTCTGCTCTTAACACACCATCCAGGACTACCCCATGATAATCACTCACAGGCAGAGTGGGTCTTCAGGATTCAACAGAGTACCTTAAAGCAATGTTAAATATAATTTATGCCACACCCTCCTTGTTCTACAAATGCAGAAGGTACTTTCTATCGTCAAGGTGAGGAGAAGCTTTCTGGGCTGAGGGATGGCAGTACTATATTAGCATCTTAGGCGGATATTAAGGAACATTAAACAGCCATTAAGGGCCAGTTTTGTCTCACCTAGCTTTCATCTCCAAAATGTAAGGCCTAGACTAAAGTTCTCTCTTGTTGAGAAAAGCAACCCACAGAGGGCAACTCATTCCAGGCACCTTGACATATCTAATAGGGTGGGATGAATAACTGGAATAATATCTCTAAATCCACTGCTTATACATAATTAATTCCATCCCTTGGATCCATTTAGCATAGGTCTGAGACACAAGCTCTAAATTGTTTGAGGAACTAGTCCAACCTTCAGCGTTCCTCAAGAACAGGGGAAAGGTAAAAACATCATACTTGTCATCTTTCTGTAGAGATATACATCTGTGCACCTGGATATTATGCCCTGGGTGTTTAAATTTGGTATACTGTCTTTTACATACGCTGTGAAACCTCTCTAAATGTCATGTTAGGACTTGTCAGCAAAACCTCTGAGCAAGGTTCTTTGCTTTGTAATTTTTATTAACTTCAGAATCTTGAAAGATAAAAAGCTGTTGGTCTCAGCATTCTATGTGAGAAAATACCTATTCTCTGGATTTACTTTTTTGGAATGAATTTGCTGCAGAAAATTAGTCAGGAGTTGACTTCCATATTTAATGAGACAAGAGATAGACTCCCTAGCAAGCAGGAAGAAAAGAACTGAAATATATATCTATGTAACCTAATTGCATTTTTTATTGTCATTCTCAAAATTTAGGGTCTGACTCTAATTAAATTTATTCTTATATATATGAGATAAAATGCCAATGAGTTCTGCTAAGTTATCCTGATATAATACTGGTAACTATAAATGACAACAAAATCAGTCTCTAAGTTCATCTGTTGAAAATTATGTGACAATGTGTAAGCAGACCTGTGTATGCTTGTCAGACAAGCTTTAAATCTCTTTCACAACCTTCCTCTCTTGACCTGTATCCCACTAACCAATACCCTGCAGAATTTTTAGAAATGTAGAAACAGCATGAAATAGCTGCCACAAAACAGTTATTTCATGGCTGCTCTAAAGGTGGTTATTTTTATTTTATTTTAAAAACTTGTCCACATGACAGCTATTTAGAAGCTAATATTATGACTATCGAAATATTAAAATCAACAGTAGTTGCTACAATTCCAGTATAGATCCTAACTGTGAAGTAGTGTTTCTGCATCCTTGCATCTTTGCATTCTGAGAAATCATAGAATAGTTCCACTACTAATAAAATAGAAGTTCCCTAAATTGCCTCCACAGTGGTCTTACTTTCCTAACTGCCAAACATTTGAATCTTCCAGTAGATTTGATACCTACTAGACTGGATGAAGGTCTGACAAGAAGTTATGCATTATTTATCATAAATCATTAGTTTTTATTTTGAAGTCGAACAAACATTGCTTACTGGTAAGCACAGTTTACATTTTTCTTTCTTCCAAAAAGCAATGGAAGTATAAGGCAGCCACTGACTGAACTACTGTTAGTCTCACTCTTGACCGATGCCTCTCACACAGCAGAATGAACGAGTAAGGCAGCTGCTTTGAAATTAGACTGATACACCTTTGATTTTAGTAGAACCTAAGGAGGCAAATGTGACAGACCCAGGTGGAACCTTGTGAAGAACTGGGGCCTAACTTGCCCTTTAGCAAAGTTCTTATTATCAGTGTTCTCATGAATGGGGTCCTTTTTTCAGGCTTTCGCAGAAGTAAAGATGCTCCTGAAGCTTAAAGATTTTATCTTGTTCTGGGGGCCATGATTTTGCTGACCAAGAAAGAAGCAAGCACAGGCACACCAGTAGTCAATTTGATGTTTCTCTTTTATCTGTTTTCCCGCTTATCTGTCTGTAGTAACTGTTTCAGTATAATGCTGTTGAAAATGTTTTTCCACAAAGAATTAATTTTTGCAGGGGAGGGGTACAAGGAGTGTTTTACTTTTTGTTTGTTTGTTTGTTTGTTTGTTTTTCCCAATGCTTAATGAATCATAACTATTTTTTATTAAATTCATAGGAATGCATCATCCGTGTACAGCAGGTGTTCTTTCTTGAGCACAATATAATAAGCAAAAGATAAATTAAGAAAATAAAGTCATAAGCACTTTTCTAGATATAGTTTTCAGTATAAGTTCTACACTCAATTGTCAGATTTGCTTAAGTCTGGTGTTAATTATGTATTGCATGGTATTCTAGCATTCAGCATTCTAGTACCTCTGGAGCTCAGTCCTTTTGCAACTCAAAAAATATGAAAAAGAATTTCAACTACTTCTTAAACAGTATATGACACAAATCTAGGTGCTTTTTGACAGTTCACATTGAGAAAAAATGTAAACAGAGATGTCATACTCAAAAAATATAGCTGGAGAACCCAACTGCAGAAAAATGTTAGAATATACACTCCAGTTGCCTAGAAGATGACTTATTAATAAAAGTATCAATTGTCTTGTTAATGCTTTCTAGGATAACTCCTTCTCACTCCCCCTGCTTTTTCTATTATATGAACCTTCTGTTTCAGACTGAATTTATTCAGATCTAGTTTATACACATTTGTTTCTTTTGGCAATAGTGCTTTACTTAGCTGCTTCTTGTGGCTTCATGATACCTTACTTCATTTCCATTTCTGTAAGGAATTATGTCAGTCTTCAAATTTCTCTACAAATTTTCTTGTTTATGATTAAATGTCTGTTTCTCGATCACTTTAATGCTTATTTTCCAGACCTGTTAATTTTGTCATCTTGCATATGGATGAACAACACAGTGTCCAGAATTTCAGATAAGGTTATATCAGCACTGTGAACAACACTACCCAAATTTCTTATTCTTTCCTAAAAGCACCTCTTTTGATTTTACTTTCTTTTTTATACTGACATTATATTAGAGAAATATAATAATCTTGAAGCCAATTACCACATATCATCCTTCTTCTCCACTATTCTTAATAACAGAGAAGGTTTAAACTTTTGTAGAAATGCTTATTAATTGTCACTATCCATTATTAAACTTCATCTTCTTTTGTCCTCACATGTAGTACTCATGTAATTTTAAGGTCAAGCCAAGAATATGTTTAATCCAAAAAAAGAAATCCTTGCAGCGTCATTGATGCATTTCTTTATACTTTTCCACTTCTTATTTCATTGCTAGGGAACCTTTAACATTTTCCCTTTGCAAAACCTAGTGTTGTAAGGTAACTGTAAAGGGAACGCCTACTTGCAGTGTCAATTATAGTGAAATGTCCGGATAATGCACAAGATATTTTGATAGCAAAACATAGTATCTGAGAAACCATGTTTATAAGGGACTGGGAAAAATCTTTGTTTAGATGCATGTTAAAAAATAGTCCTTTAACTGGAATCAAAATACCAGAATGACTGAGAAGTTTTGAATTGGTTAAACACCAATAAAATAAATGCATATAATTTAGTCAGAGAGATGTTGAAAATTCTGGATGTGGAGGCATTAGGAGTGCATATTTGGATCTCATACTGTTAAAAAAAGCCCAAAACAATACCAAAAGAAGTATATTAGTTCTTCTAAGCCCTCTGTGCAAATTCAATTTTGACAAGGTGACAGAGCTATCAAAAGTGTAAAGTTTCTATAATAGCCCTGTATAATATAGTGTACAGGCTGCAGACAGGATTTGTAAATAGTTTGCACTACCAGCAGTTAGGAGAAGGTTGTTCTGTTAGCATTACAGGAGGCAGAAGTCAGAGGTTCATGCACACCATTTATTCATAACTGTAATTCATCTCAAGTTACAGAATCTGATGCTTGGTTAAAGAAAAAAAAAAGTAAAAAGGAAAAAAGAGAGCAATGAAAGAGATGGGAGTGCACATTATGGTGTGTCACAAAGAGAAACAGAGCCATGGGAAATTAAGCTTCCTTAGCTCTGCTTTTCATGTGACTATCTCATTTTTTTTCAAAACTGACTATTTTTAATTCTTGAAATGATGGATTTGGCTTGTTTTTAGAAGGGTGTATATTTCCTCCTACTTAAGTTGAAACATATTTGGGTTGAAACTGAAGGGAACAGACAGACACCTACAGCTAGTATGATATAATGTCCTTCTATTGTCTTATGTAAGCATGCACATAATTTTATCACAGAACCATATGTAAGGGAGACATCCTCTTGGCCGCACAGTACAGTTGGAAGGTTGTGTTAAAGTGATTGGATTTTCAGATGTATACTGTCTTTTCTTCTGGTAAAAGTGAAAAGGATCCAATAGTTTTGAATGGTACATTTATATTTGTTATTACTACATTTTCATTTATCTATCTGTGGAACAAGAAAATATTACATATGTATAAGATAACAGTCTCCATGACATACGCATTACAAAAATTTGAGATTCTATTGAGAAGAGGCACATGTAAACATACCAAGCAAATACGTACTAAATATTTGTTTTAAATGTGTAAATTAACTGCTGCAGTCAGAAAGATGATGAAGTGCTAAGAGGAAAATCAACCATAAAAGAAGACATTCATGACAATAAAAACCATTCAACAATCCCAGGGGAGTTAAAATTTCCTGGCTAACATTCATGAGTTCATGCCAGTATATGTCTGTATGTTCATATGTATCTCTATATAATTTATTTAACACTAGTATTTATTAGTTTAC
The DNA here is from genome assembly GCA_013398955.1 of Callaeas wilsoni. Lineage (NCBI taxonomy): Eukaryota > Metazoa > Chordata > Aves > Passeriformes > Callaeidae > Callaeas > Callaeas wilsoni. The sequence continues at coordinate 34,367 of VWPU01004676.1, read as the reverse complement.
TCCTAGACTGTGGTTGTGTGCTCTCCCCTCTTTCTTTTCTGCTTGAGCAATGGCCGCTGGTGGTGGTTTTGACGGCTACATCTGGCCTAAGTTGTACTCTGGGGAGACACATAACAACGCAATGGGTAAAGGGCTATAAATCTCATTCAACAGCTGAGGGCTTGTTGAACAGGTGCCAACCCAAAATATGACTGGTTTGCAAATATAAGTCAATCATCTTACTCCATAAATAGTGGACAGGCCAGGGCCCATTGTGCAATCCTGCACGGCAGTGGGATGCACACCAGGATCTCCCCTTGTGTAAGGACACGTCTCAAGGTTACTCCTCAAGGCTGAGAGAATCCTTATTGCATCCAAGGTTCAGTAAGTAAATTGGAATAAACACACTGAAGCTTTGAAATCTCAGTTAAGAGATATAAAGGATTGATTGTACGTGTGTAGTCCTTTAGGTATAAACAATTGACGGAGTCCAGGACTATGTATGGATCCAGCTGCACATAAGCTCCCCTAAGAAAGGAATTTAGAACAGAAGGAGATCCTTTCTGAGCCTCATGTCTCAACAGGAATGTTTCCCTGACAGTTTTGTCTAACCCTGTCCTCTATGCAACAAGTAATTAAGACCAACCTTGCAGCTGAATGCAGTTAAATTGCTATCACATTTACTTACAAACTTAGTAAAATCATAGTTCTGTATCAATAAACTGCTATTTCTCTCTTACAAGGGAAGTGCATCACTCCATTCATGACAGTCTTGACTTTGCTCATGGAAGTGGAGTGAGTTGCTCCAATGTTATCTCACAGCTTCCTGAGTTTTAAAGCTAATAGGACCTATGATGTAAGGCCTTCTGACTGTGGGTGTTCAAAACCAGAACTACTGCACCTCATTACTCTGATTTTCAACTCATCAAGGAAGATATTAAGAAGTCTATTGAAATGAGTGAGGATGTATCCTTCACACACACAGTGTGTCCAGAGAAGGTCACCTACTCAGCTCTGCAGTTTCTGTGCTGTCTCTCTTCAATGACTACTGTCAACTATTTTCACAGTCATTTGTGTTTACACATCAACATGATGCATTCAGGGCCAGGCAGCAAGGATATGCATGAAAGTAAAACAACTAATTCTGCTGACGCTGCCTCCTCTTCTTCCTCCTCACAGATGCTCTTTGTATCCACAGCACCTTTATGCTGCTCCATTAAGAGAGTAAGGGAGGCAAAGGACTGTAACGTGTATAAATATGGAAAGTAGCAGAGCAAAGAGCTCTTTAGCAACTTGTTTATGCAATTTGTGCAATTAATAGATCTAGTAACCAGGAGCAGCATTCATATAAATTGGTCTTATTGTCTACTGCCCAAATATTTGTACCACAGTGAGTGACAAAGAACAGCAGAGACTGAAACTGCAGATAAATGTGGTACAGTAAAAAAGGCAGAGACAAATTCACTCCCAAGTAGAGGATACCATTATGAGGACTTACTTGTCCATAGGGTACTCTGTAATCTGTTTAGTAGCATCTAGAAAAAAAAACAAGTTTCAATGAGGAAATTAATTGAACAGCTTGTGTGGAGGAAGGATGAAGTATTGAAGGTTTCACTGTCTTGGTACTTACTTTTTCATGCTTGAGCACTGAACAGATTGGAAAATCCCACACTGCACTTTGGACATGCTTACTGATTGTGTTAAGGAATAAAAATAACTTGGATGAGGATTCTGGATAGGTCCTTTTACTGAGGTGAACAGACCTTCACTATAGGAAGAGACTCACCTTGGCTTTCTGACATTCAGATGGTAGTCATTTTTTTTAAATAAGCCTTGAAATTTTCTTCTGTAAGAAGGAGACATGCAGACAACCTCTGGAGAGCAATTCCTGTATCCTAAGATAGGTGTTTAAGACAGGTGAGATATATAGCTCTCTGGCACTGCTTATCTCTCTCTTCAGCAAATATAAAAGGAGCTACACAACTGGTTTAGATTGCATACCTGATTTCAAGACAGATAAATCCTTCTTTTAGCTTTTTTTGTTAGAATTTTTGTTAGAATGAAGGGTAGCTCATACATATTTTCTGCAAATAAACTTGAGCATCACATTAATTAAGGCAAATAACTAACCTAAGCTTTGGAAAAGATACAATTCATGTCAGGACACAAATTTTCAAATACTTTAGCATGGCAGAAGACCCAATTTATACCTGAAGCCACTCAGCAATGTAAGTAAAGACCTACCTGTTTTTGTTCTGGTTTCAGCCAAGGACAGGTTTACAATTTTTCAGTATGTGTGAGAAAGTGGAATTTGTATCTGTGTGGGCATGGCCAAGACCCAAATTTTATTCAATATCATGTCATGTCATTGTCAAGGGTGGGGGAAAGGGGCTCTCTCACTGGTTTTCAAGAAGAAGGACATTCCTTCTGGGGCAAGAAAGCATGGCAGGCAAAACGGTTGGTATTGTCATGGACCTTCTGCATAAATATTTTCTTTCTCTGTTACTGCTCATTTTCTTATCTCATGGCTGTTTCCAGTAAACTGTTGTTATCTCAACCCCTTATCTTTACCTTTTGTGCTTTCAGTTGGAGGGGGAGGGGAAGCAGGTGGCAGCATGGTTTTAGCAGGAGCACTAAACCACAACATTTGTCTATTTTCTATTTGCCAGATGCTTCTAGCCCCTCTCAGACACCTGAGAAAACATAAGGTTTAAACTAAGAGTGATACTTGAACTAGGTACTTGAATTTAGGACTACTGTTTTTCCATCTTTACCATTTTAACTACTTTTCCGCAATTTTGGGAGCCTGGAGACAGAAAGAGGGCTCTCATACACACAGACAAGGGAGACTGCAGGAAAATCAGGCAACGGTCCAGGAGCATCGTTCATCAACTGCTTGTTTAAACATTTTAGTGGCCCATGACATGACATTTAACACTGTTTCATTTGAAAGAGGACTCTAAGGCCATTAACCAGAATTGGGATTTCCAGGCATTGCCTATAGCTCAGGTGATCTCACCTGATTACCAGATCAAATGTCATGTTGCAGATCTTCCTGTCATTTTCCTAAAAGTTGGCAAAGTTACTACCCTCAGGTACTATTCAACACAATATGCGTCTATGTAGCAAGTCTAATAAAGTTTATGGTAACTACAGTCATGAATTTACTCTCTGAAAGTGTGACATGGGAACGTGCTGAGTGTGCTCACTTTGCCTGCACAGATTTGGACAGTTCTGACTGTCAGATCCTGTAAGATTCTTCGCACAATGTATATAGGGCATACAGCTACTGTTTCAATGCACATATGAACCTGTGAAGAACAGGTGAACTACTCTTCTCGCCTAGTATGACTTGGTTACTGCCCATACCAATGACGTCAGAGTGGACAAGGGGGAAGGTGATGGAATCCAGCTTCTCCTTCTGTCTGGAAGGAATCGAGCTCTTGAAAAGCAGCTCTGGCCATTTAAGTCTGCTATGCTCCTGTAATTTAGAGGTTTGTGTGGGGGTTGTGGGTCTTTTTCCTTCCCTCCTTTTCCCCTCTCCCTGTCAAAAAAATTTGTTTTCTGTGTTTTCTGATCCCTAATGTTAGTGTAGAGTGTTGGAATCAGGCTTTCACCTTGTTTAGTTTTTGAGAGAATTATTTCCTCTTGCATTTGCTATGGATGTTAACCCCATTTCTCTTTACAGCCCTTCTGGGGCACATATTAGTTTTGTTTTCTCTCTTTGCCAGCAGATGTTTTATACTTTCTTTTGCCTTTCAGTAATGTCACCATCACCATCAACTTCTAAATGTATAAGTCCACCAGGGACACAGTTCAGACTGACAGCATCACATATTAGTCCTGGGCCCAATCCTGCTGCTTTTATTCAGTTAAATCCTGGTTTCACCGGCAGGACTGCCTGGATTTTCTGAGGCTTTCAGTGAATGAAGGAATTTGCCTATCTGGGTGAATTCAGTGCTTCCCCACACAAGGGAGGCAAACAAGAGACTGCATTTTAAAAGCACAGCAACTACACATTGTTTGGGTATGTGGATTTGTTTCGTTTATTTTTTCTGCAAAAACTCTTTTTGCCCTTGTGTGCAGACTGCCAGAATAACATAATTTATTAAAGATTGATCCAGACAAGATATAGATCTTTTGTGATTAAAATGATGTGGCTTTTTGAGCCCCTTTTTATGTTTAAAATGTGAAGTGGAGATAAAGATTTGTGATCAAATTTAAAGTGTTCCTAATAGGGATTAAATTTAGATTCCATTAAGCAATTTTTGTAGACATCCTAAGCAGTAAATGTTTGTTGCAAACATATTAATTGAGTTTTAATTATAAAATAGATGTTTACATGACATGACTGCTAAGCTTTCTTGAAACTGTTTCTAGTAATGAACTAACATTCCAAGACATATTTATGAATGTTTTAACCCAGTAACTCAGTTATAAGATGAAGCAAGATATAATAATAAAAACAACCTAAACCTCACATTAGGTACAAATTAGGCAGTGAGGCATTTCATGCAACCTTTATGGTTATAATTAATTTTTCACTTGAGTCCATCCTCTGATATGTAATCAAATCAACGTATATTAACTACAGGAACTCTAGTGCATACATCATCCAGAGCTGGGTAATTATTAGCATTGGACAGTTAACGAATACTTACTCATAAAAAGATTTTTGGATTCACCAGCTATGTGATAAAACATACTGTAAAACACTGCATAGTCATTAGCCCTCTCTAGATAGCTGCTTAACCATCACATTAGATGCTCTTTTTATTAAATCTTCTTGTCCCAGTCTTTTTTTCTTTTCTGGTCAAACTGTTTTGCACGCATAAGTAGCCCTGTTTCTTGTCTCTCCATGTGGATCTCTGATCTAGTTCCTAACTGGGGAAATTGAGAAAAACGTTTTCAAAGACTTGGTTGAATGCAAAGGTACTATTCTCTGTTTTTCAAATGAGGGTAGCAGGATAAAATTCTAGGATCCAGAGTCATGAATGACTTATAAGTATCACAAGAAAATATTAGATTACATCCCAGGAAAGTGCACAATGTGTAAGGACTGGTAGCAGTTCCTGGCACACTGCTGACCCAATCCCTTATTTACCACAATTAGGGAAAGTTACTGCTAAAACTACACCAAGGGAGACTGTTTAATTGGATTGCACTCAAATACACTGAAACATTAGCTTGCTTTTATTTTTAAAATATCTTTTGTTGTTTCTGAATAATAATAGATTACTATCTCACAGCACTGTTATGACATTTGATTAATGTTTGTGAAGTGTTTTGAGACCCTTATTTGAAAGGCACTAAAAACTACAAGGTATTGTTATTATCCTTTCTCTGAATTCCCCCAAGTTCCAGGTGGCTCATAACATTTTAGGGAAAGGCTGTCAGAGTACCTCTATAGACTCCATTAAAGCAATGTATTTCATCTGTTTACTGATAATTTCCACTTTATGCTTTTAGATTTTCCTAGTTTCTAGTCTCTTTCCTTCAACTGAGTAATGTATGAGACAGGATGATATGCCTGATATGTTGAAAATGGGCTCTTCCCAAGGCTGGGACTTTTAATCTTGACAACCTGTTGATACACTGTTTTTACAATAGTGTCTCTCAAATGAAAAACAAGCAACAAAAATAAACGGAAGTAAAATATATAGACCGTGCCAGGTATCTCTCAGAGGTTTAGTACGTGCCAAAGTATTTTACTGAGAAATTCCCAGTTGTACAAGCAGATCTTAATTTCTTCCAGTTTGTGTGCTTCACTTTTTCTGGAAAAAAAAGAAAGGCAGCAGACTTAGTTTCGCATTTCTGACACAGAACTCGGATCAGATATTTTGTAGTCAGCCCAAGGCCATACAAAGCACGGAGAGTGGTAGTACAAAATGACTGTGCTATGTGTGCTTGTGTATCCAGATACACCACAGTCTGATATGCAATATTTAATGGAATTTGAATGTTACCTTTCTCTGCATACATTGGTAACTAAATGGCTGCTGGCAATTATTCTTCAAATACTGCGGAATCTTTGTTTTGGAAAAGGTTTCTTATGTAATCCAGTTGTTTTTCTAGCTTCTCAATGCTTCAGGATGAAAATAGAGCAGCACTCTGGCAGATATTATAAAACAGAAGTACAAGCCAAATTTTTTTGATGTTCCTGTCACAGGGCTGGATAGGGTACAACAGTAGGAGAGAAACACTCAGAAGCAGTCCTGCCGCTGTCTACTGACCTGAATACAAACAAATCAGGAACCATGCCAGTGTTCCTATTTCTGCGCCCTTTCCCTCCTCCCCCAGCCCTCAGGAAAACAAAATATATATAACAAAAAGAAGCAAAACCCAGAAAGTTATACAATTATAACGTGTTTTCTCCTCCTGTGGTATGTTTCTTTGAGCTTTAGACTAGCAGACAGCAATACAGTAGCAGAATTTTGGCACACAAAATGTCTATATTAGTTAAAGCAAACCATACGATATGAGCAACACAGTGTGCCAGAAATCCTTACCATCAAACAGTAAAAAATATCCAGAGAGAAAAAAACACAAACATAAAGTAGTAGGAGTGTCACTATCTTGGTTACTTTATCAAAGATGGAGGGAGGTAGATGAAAAATGGAGGAAAAATATGTTTAAGAATCCCATGTTAAATTATTCCAAAACAGAGGCCATTTTCAATTTAATTTTTCTTTCTTTTTCTCCAAAATTTTTTTAGCAATTCTATTCCTTTCTATTTAGATAATGGAAATATTAAGCTTTCATTAAAAACCAATATTTGTAGCACAGATGGTAATGAAGATAACCATGAAAACATCAACTGGGTATAAACATGGACAGCGATGACTTTCTTCTATTGCTGACAGCTTGAAACAATAACTCCAAAAAAACCCCTAGTCCAGTAGATGATCTGGCCCATTTATCTTAATGCCTGGTTAACTCCTGCCATTCTGAGTTGAATGACCGAAGGGCACCTCCAAACAAACAGGTTGGGATGGACATGCTGAATGTGTTCTCAACCCATAGCAAGGTGTGCCCAAGTCCCTTCCCTCTTGCCTTCCGCAAGCTCTGCTCTCTGCAAACTGTGACTCAGGTGTACAAGTCAAATGAGATCAGTGATGTGCTCCAGGAAGGACTGTGATATCAACGATCCCATGACAAGGCTGCAGAGAATGCACCTGTAGGACTTCTCAAAGACAGACTCTTAACCTAGTCTGATGTCCCTTGTTCCCAAGAGCAACGGAGTTTAAATTTTAATAAAACAGCTTTTCTCTCTTCATAATAACTTTGCACAATACAGGACAATATTTTTAGTATAATTTAGTCTGTGGTTTTAAGCAGATACATCCAGCTTATTTGCACAGGAAAGGGGGTTTATTATACATTATACAGTAACAGAAATACTTACAGGCATAATTATGCTGATATACACCAACAAATAGTTGTTTTTGTAAAAAAAGTTATTCTTTTGTGTTATGTACGTTATTTCGCTAACTAAGGAAGCTCCAGGAGCAACTTGGATCTCTGGGGCAATCCCTCCTCCCCTGTACTTCAGCGTTCCTTAAGCCCTGAAATGCTCAAGAAAAGAATTACAGGGATAAGCCAGGCAAAAACTTAAACCAGGACAGCTGTTGTAGAAAGATTTTAAGGGGCAAAGAACAGAGTTCATCTCTCAACAGATTTTTTTTTTTTTTTTTTGTGGGGATTGATCTCTGTTCTATTTTATTTCTTGCAGATTATATAGAGAATATCCTGTCCCTGAAGTAACTGGCTGTGTGGTTCATTCCCTGCAGCCCAGAGTGTTCGGACATGACCCCAAATCTCGAACCTCTCTGTCTTTATTATTTTTCATCCCATTATCTTCCTACTAACATGATCCCCACTAAGAAATTGAAAATAACAAACCACGAAAGAAAAACACCAGACAGAGAACAAAACAAAGCAAAACAAATAAGCTCCAAACTCTCACAAGAAAACACAGTAGAGCTGATCTTGCTGGTTCTGTGCTTTCCTCTTTCCCTGATTTTTTTTTTTTAGCTGCCTTGTCTGGATTATAAATGCACCAGACCTTTTATTCTGCTTGCATAGAGCACAGAGAACAATAGGTTTTGTTTGATTCCTAAGAAATTTGATAGTTAGGGTGATAAAGTAGGAACATATAAAACTCCTTCACTGATAATCCTCTGATAAAGAATATTACTCCAATTTGATAATCCCAACAATTTAGCCTTTTATGCATTTATTTTTATGCATTAAAAAAAAAAACAACAAAAAAACCCCCATCAAAACTATAACACTTCCAGCTTCACATTTGCAAATACAGCTGAATGTTATAATAAATAGCCAAATCTTTCCCTCCAAGACCTGGATGTAACCCAGAAGCCAAAAGTTCTGGCTTCTCCCTAACAGCTTCACAATACAATGATGTGCTGTCAGTACAAATATATAACTTCAGACAATCTGGGAATGGCATAAACTAAGCTTAACTTCACAGAAAGATGACAGCATGTGGAGAACTGTGTTGTTTTTGGTGTTTATGTATTAGCTATCACATATATGTTAACATATACAAAAGCATATATTTCTCTATATATAAATAGACCAAAAAAGCATATGTAGAAGAAAGTGCTAAAGTTCAGATATGTAGACATATATATATATAAACATATGTGTACATATGCTTAATGCACTTATACATATATATAAATATTCTGCACTGTTTTATATTTGACTCTATAAGCTTGCTGCTTAAACTTGCCATAAAATTGGACTTTATTTTGCAAAGGAAGCTACTATCATTGTTGGAAAAGGTAATTCTCTCATACTGCTGTAAGATGCTGAGTTCAGGTTGCAATAGCTGAGCTCAGAAAAATAACAACAGGAATACAACACCCTGTAATAAAATACTATTTTGACCACCAACTAAGTAGCAATGAACTGTGAACATGACCTCATCTGTTCAATTTTTAAACAAATAAAAAAATAAATAAACACAGAAATATGATAGTGGCCCGTAAAGCAAATGAAATGTTAAATAGGGTTGGTGTACATTGTTTTTTTGTAGCAACTTGATTTCCTCGGGTAGCAGTGACCTCCTTTTTTAGATATTTGGTGTAAATTTGCACAAAAAGAATGTTTGTCCTTAAGAAAGATAACAAAACTGTTTCCTCCAATAGCAATTTATTTTTATATAGCTTACATTATAAGCCAAATCTAATCTGACAGTGTCCCTGTAAACCTTCTCTGAAGTACTGAAATACAGATTTTAGTCAGAATCTGGAGAGGGTTGAGGGGTATGAAGAAGGTATTAAGATTTTCACTTTTCATCTTTGTTTTAGAATCACTCTCTTGACAAAGTCTGTGTGAACTCTCTTCAGATGCTTCAACATATTTGTCAGACCACTGCACAGCAATGCAGAGCATATTAATTCTTGGCACAAGTGTTTTGTCTCCAAGGAACATCAGGGCACCTTCTGTCCTGTAATTAAACTGAACCTGCTCTTGGATCTGTTTATCCAAGCTTGTGCCATCTTCTGACTGACAGTCCTGTGGTGATGTACTGCTGCAATGCATCATCTAAGTAGATGCTGTGATGAGGTGTGACCCGAGCAGGGGTGCAGGTTCGGTTTAATCTGGGCACCAAAGACAGAGCACAGGGCAGCACTCGTCCCACCAGCATTTTGATGCTGCTGTCACCAGGGCATAAAGCAGGGAGGAGGAGGAGTGCCATTCACAGCATAAAGATATGCATCTTTTTACATGTGAGACTGTTTTTAAGGGCCACACAAGCAGGCTGGGCAGTTTAAATTTCTCCAGAAGAGAAATTTTAAATTTCTCCTTTATTGGTAAAAGGTTGGGAATAGATGTTAATGCAGGTAAGAGGAGAGGAACTATACACCTTTGTTACAGATTAACGAGTTTTGGGAAAGGACAATGTCCATCCGTTCAAGATAAAGATTTTTTTCCTCATAATTTGGAAAAAAAGAAAGAAAGATACAGCTTATCTTTTGTTTGGACATTCTGCCTCACAGCATCCATTCTCTCTATTTGAATCCACCACTGGATCCCCAGGATCCAGGAATCTCTTTCTAGTTCAAGAACACAGTGTCTTAAACTTTTTTCTGACACAGAGTATGCTTGCATTAATAACCAGTGATCCATTCAACGCAATATGTCTTAGAATTTAATTCAGCGTTCAGGAAATCAGATCTATTTTGAGGAGCAGAATTTAAACACATGATTGGCTTCAGGCCTATGCTTAAGTCAATAAACTTTAATGAGACAAAGTTTAATGGCTTTTTTCAATCAGGTAGTCTGTGTTGAGAGCTTACAGCTTTAAACCTAGACACCAACATTATTTTAAGATTTAAATATGCATTTTAAGTACAGCAGTATTTAAACAGGCTTTCAGAACCAATGCATCCTATAATATATGAATGTTAATGTTTTAAATTATGCTACCAAAAAAATCAAATGTTTAAAAGGGCTGAAGTAACACTCATATTAATATATTGTGTCCAATCTTGAGTATAAAGTAAAAATCCAAACCTGCTGAACTGAAATTTATGATAATAGATTTTAAAACCATTCGGTTACATACTTTTCACCTTCTTTCTCTGTATGCATTGACTACACTTTTTTCCAAAGCAACTTTATTTTCTTGAGTCCAAGACAACTTGTATTTATGTGGACTAGGTAAAAAAAATCTTAACCTCTCAGAATATATTCAAATGAGAAATTCACTAGTTTTTAGTTTTATTTTTCTCTGAAAACCAAGTACATTATTAAGACCTGGGAGGACAAATGAACTTTCTGATACTGATTGGTTTTAAGGCCTGTTTTCTTTAAAAATCTAATTTTTTCTGCACATTCTCCTTCACAGAAATACCATACACAAATAGGAAGTGCTCTTAATTTGTTTGGGATCTCTGTAAATTATAGATAGAAAAGATAGAAACTCTTTTTAAATGCAAAACTTAACTTTAACTATAGCTTTGTGAATGGCATATTGATAGCAAGATTCAATGTCTTATTTATTTATTAACTGTAGTTTTATTTTTATTGCATTCTAGCACTTTCACAGATATTCACACTACTTAAACACCCCTTTCCCAAATGTACCTCCCCAAACAGATCTAATGTGACAGCACTTGACTCCTGTCCCCCTCTCCTCAAATCTTGCACTGATATTGCAGAGCAGCTTGGGACCCATGGAAAGGGCAGGCCTGGCCATCCTGTTCAGAGACAGAAGAACCACAGCAATCTCCTCTTTCTACTTCTTCTCTTTAACGTTTGGTGCAGGTTGTGGAGCCCTACCAAAAACACAGCCCTGATGAAACAGTGCAGCACCTTTCCCCAGCACTTCCTGTTGTTAAATGAAATGGGGCATGACATCTGGGGAGGTGGAAAGCTTTGCTGACTGTTTTATCCTTAAAGCACCAAAGGCTTTAAAAAAAAAGTGCCTTGTTTTGTTTAAACTTGCAAGATGGACATTATTTTTTCTGAAATGTACTAAAATAAAATCTCCAGCTGAGCTGCAATTTTAGTAAGCTATCTGGCCTACTCCTTATGCCCCTTATGCAACTAAGCTTAAGCATCTTAATGAACTTTAATGTTAACCTAAATGCTTAAAGAAAACAGTGCACATGGAAAAGCCCAGAACCAGAATAAAATCTTTACGAATTAAGTACGTTTTTCACTTTTTCCTACAAACACTCTATATAGTTTACAAGCAAATTACAGGTATATATAGGCTACAAGTAAATAGGGACTTTCAACATACTGTATGTCTGCAAAAACAATTGCTCACCTAGGGAAAACTCATTACTGGTAAACAATCTCATTTTAAGATCTCTGAGGAGGTAAACTATCTAGAAACAATACCTAGGTAATAGCTATCTATTTATCTGCTGTACTGGGAACATGCTTCCTTGCTTGCTCTTTTTTTTTTTTTTCTGCCCAATGCACTTTCTATCTGAGCTTCATAGTTAGGTTAATTAGGAGTTAGACACATTGCAAATTAAAATCTGAAGCTGTTTTGAACTTTCAAATTCCTGTGGTCCAGGCAAGTTTGTATGTATATATGCTCTGTTTTCATTCCTGAAATGTCCTTCAGAGAAGGTTAGGATTTTCCAGTTGGCAATACAGCATGTGGTTGGACAGTTTCACTGTTCAGTGCTCTGGGATAGAATATTTTGTGTATGAAGATTTTGGAAATTTCTTATATTTCAATTCTGATGACTTCTGCTTTCAGTTTGCTGGAATTATTTTTTCTGATCTGTGACCTTTAACATATTTCCTGGTTTTACAGTGTAACCAAATGCAAGTGAGGAAAAATACTTTTTAATGTTATTTTTTTAAGAGTTTTTGGAACTAAATAAAGCCAATATAGAACACACGCAGCAAATTACTTCTGGTTTATGGCTCCATTATTTTAATAATTTAATAAGTAATAATGATATATACCTAATTATTATGCTACAGAGAAAAAAAGATTTAAAAAAAAAAAAAGGTGGTCAAAGTTAAAAAGTAATTAAAAAGAAAAGAGAGGAAAAAAGCTTTCCTTGCAAGACAAGGAATCTACAAACAGAAGAAAAATTACAAGCTATGGGTAGAGATTCCTCAGTCAATTAGATATCTGTTTAAGACATTATTTCTAAGAATACAATTTAAGGTTATTTATTGCCATCATATCCAGTGCCATGTCTATATCTATGTATAACAAATGTAAAATTTTTATCCCTGTAGATTATATCCATACTTAACTACCTAAGAACTAAGCAAAAGCAAGAAAAATGAGTGCTCATAATACACCATTTCTTACTATCTCTATTTTTTTTGTGAACACTGAATCATTTTATATTTTGTATTTTAACTCAGGCTTCATTCCTGAGTTAAAGGTGCTTTGTAAGTGGCTAGTGATCATCAGTATTTTATTTAGACCCACCCTGTAGCTGTAGTTGTAAAGGAACCCTTTTTCTTTAAATGTAATACTTAAAAAAAATAGGAGTAGATCTACATGCTGCAGGCAAGCTTGACATAACTATAAACTGTAGCACAGATGAAACCTAGCCCTGGCAAAGTGTATTCATACAGTTCTGTCTAAATATTACACCCAATCCAAGGCTTCTCAAAATTACAAATTTACTTTTTCCTTCAGCGTTCCTTCTCTTTCAGGCTCAATCTTTTCCCCTTCCATCTTTAAATGTCTGTGGGGAAAAAAAAAAAATGAACTTATCAAGTTTATGAAAGTCTTCAAAGTAAATTACAAATAATTAAGCATACACAAATACTGGCACATACACATGAATAACACGAAGAGAAGTAGAAAAGTATATAGGAAAAAAAATTAATCTTTATTTAACAGATTAAAAGAAGGACATTGCCGTCCTTGCCTTAGGAAATATGCTTAGTTTGATATGTCAGTCATCAGAAAATTCATCAAGTTTTTGTGTTTGAAATAGGCTAAGTGGTTAAGAAGAATAAGAGCCTGTTTGATTTCTAAAGTGTATTTTCCAGGTAGCTCAGTGATCAGAATGGAGCAACCTTCCCTCAGAATTGAAGAGACAACAGGAAAGCTTATCACCCTGTCTCCTTCTACATGGGGTGCCTCTTTCAAGTAAGATAAAGCTAATCAAAGCCTCAAGCATTTGTGGCAGGAGACAGCGAATTAAGCATACAAAAACCACTAGGTGGTCTTGTCTTTGTAAGCAGAAATGATTTGATGTGTGCCTTTATATTTTAATTGAAATAAAATGCAGAGATACTGCATGCAGCAAAGAGAAAGATCACTGTAATGAAGGAATCAAATTGTGTGTGGTCTTGGATGCGTGTCTAAAATTGATAAACATTAGATAGAGGATTTTTCACCTTTGCTTCTCTATATCCTTGCTGTTTTAAATGAAGCTATTTCAGTATCGATAAATAAATGTGTTCCCCAAGGCGTAAGCAATACTCCTTCACCTCCACTACACTGTCCGCTATCACAATGGATTGGCTGACTGCACAATTCTGATTTTGAAATCCGACTTTCAAGAAGTGATATTAAGCTGCTTTGAGTTGTTGTAGGAATTGCATTTCTAAAAGAGATAAGTAGGTTTCAGATTCCTAAATAGTGCTGCAACAGGAGCACTTTAGAAACTATAATGGAACTATAAGACTCAGTATTCACAATTGTTGAATTGGAATGATCACATCATTTATGAAAACACATACCTAGATGTCCTTGACCATTTTTGACAGCAGTAATGAGAGCAAACACAGCCAACTTCAATTTAAACATGAATAAATATGAACCTTTCTGACATCAACTGTCCTTCCTTTGACAGTTTCACTATATACTAACTAAAGAAAACACATCACTATTCCAGAACAGATTTCATCTTAAAAAAACAATCGAGCTCTTTATTGTCAGCACAGAAGAGCTAAAGATGCTATAAAATAATAAAACACTTTTGTTTCTTCCTGCATTTCAGCAATTGGAAATAGTATTGAAGCTGGCTGGTGTGGCAGGGCTTGTTACCACACTGTTGATGAATATTGCCAAAGTGGCAATTGTGTTACATACTTACCTGCAGCAACCGTATATTTAATATAGACTAAGATTTGTGCTGGCATGTGCATAATCACTCAAATTTATATTGCATATATAGCCATCTCAGAGGGAGAAGAGACGCCAGAGTCCAGCACACCTGGACTCTGGACTATTGTCTGTGAGGGTCTGCCTTTCTCCATTCTGTTTAAACAGGTCATTTAGGAGACTAACCAATTTGCACAGGCATCTGTAGGTAGGTGGTTTGAATTGTTTTCTTTCACGACAAACATACACTTAAAGAACTGCTTTTACATACTTCTTTCTATCTGTTTCCTGGGTCGTTTGGAGAACTTGTCCAATTTTGCATGGCATATTGCATCGATTTGTGTTAATTAGAGGTAAGCCCCCAGGTCTTGTTTGAATATTCATGGACAAGAAATTTTAGGGAAAAATATGCCATTTCAGGTTACTTTTTCCTACTTCTTAAGTTCTCCATTGAATTAATGGCTTCAGCATTACCTTAACAGAGTGTTATCTGTGACAGCATCAAACACTAAAGTTGCTGAGGAGGAAATGTCTCACTGAAATCAAACTCTCCCTTTTTTGTCATTGCACCCTGAAATTACAGACTGTGCACTCAGCTCCCTAAGACCTTTACAGCCTGCCAGAGTAAGGTTGTTCTTTGGAGGCACAGCCTCTTGGGAAATAACCCCATATTTTCACTTGTTTTCCTCTTTCCTTTTCTCCAACATGTGTTTAGAGTCCCAGCACAGAGTGAATCTGTTCCTCCACGAGATTCTAACTTGAGAGAGGAAGAGTTGTAGCCCCAAATCTGTCTTTCCTTCAGCTCATATTTAGGTTCTTCTGAAGCAGCAGACTTAAGTGACTGTTTCCAGAAGTCTGCTGTCCTTCCCTGTGGCCATGCTCATGGGTAGTTTTCATGCCTTCTGATGACAGGGAGTCTCTAAATCTTCAGTTTCTTCTAAACATAACTTTCCAGTGGAAGTTGCACTAGGTGAAGCTTTGGATATCAATAACAGCTATTAACTTTCCATCACAGCACTACGCTCACTTCCACCTTCCACAGGTTCAAACAGCTGCCACTTCCCCCCCGCTATGCCATAAGGTCAAGTAATTCTAAATCATAGTTTTAACAGTGGAAACACAAATAGGCCTGTGATACACTTTAGTTCTGCACTCTAAAGAGCTCTGCTATATGGTTTGCACTGTTAGGTGGTTGTGTGCATAACACACACACAGTTCTCTTGTTTACTAATCCTTTTTTTTGCCATCCAGTATTGGAGCTTAGATTTCCGGATTATGGAGTTAATTTCTGTCTTCTTCCTAAAATGAAACTGAACTAATTCCCATATTTTTGAATGGATGTTTTCTCTTGTGTGTTCTTAAAATTTTCTTAAAGACTTGCCAAACTTTAAAGCTGAGGGGGTTTTTTCCCTGTGGTTTGGGGTCTTTTTTTTTTGTCTTTTTTTTTTTTCTTTGCTTCTGGCAAGGCAAGCAAGACTTTGCAATCAGCTTAGCATATAATACATTTGCTTCTGAAATAATTGATGCATATCAACTTTATACATAAAACATGACAAAAGCCCATCAGCTATACTTCGCAGTCAGGAGATTAAAAATAAAAAATATTGTTAAAAACTTGATTGGCAAAAATGTCCTAGTTATTCAACTAGTTTGCATCAGTGTCTTTTCAATGACAACTAAGCTCTTTTAAAAGTCTTATTCTGTTTGATAAAAAGACCCTTTAAAGAGAAGCTTGAATTTACACTTTCAAATTCTGTTTTTGAAGACTTTTAAAATGTTTTCTCATTTGAAACATTGCCTCTAATCTAGTAAGACATATAAGCTAAGCAAACAACTTATAAAGTAATATATGTATATCAGCAAATCAAAATTTCATCTTAGCATTGACATTAAAAAAATATTTTTTTTACTAAATTCATGAAATATAGATTGTAGAGTGCAACTTATGAATGTGCATGTGTGTGTATATTTAATCCCACTGTGATTTACAAATGATGAGCAGTACTACACAATTTAACCTATCAGAATAATTGAGCAAAGACATGTAGAAGCATCCTAATCAGTATGAATAGGCATAGTACAATCAATTTCTTAGTTATAGAATTAGTATCAATATGGCAACATCTGTAGAAACGAAAAACATACTGTTCTACAGACCTGTGCTTGTCTCGCACCCAGCTGGTAAATTGCATCCTTTTGCTTGTGCTTAAACTAATAGCACAAGAAATAATATAAACATATAGCAGAAACCTAACATCTTCAGGATATACAAGTAATATCTAAAATGTCTTCTCCTCTGAATCTTAAAGACTTCATTATTCTTATGTGCATCTTTTTACATTAAGTAAAAGTGAAAGCAAAAGTTGAATCTTACAGGAGTTCTTAGAAATGTGCACACATTCTTGGAATGATATGTTTGAGGTGAGATACCTGAACAAGAACTAGAACTAGCTGGAATATAGTGTAAGTCATTCTTTACTTAAGAACTAATAACAGAACTGTCTATGAAACCAGTGACATTTGGCCAGCTTCTGAAGATAATAGAATAATGATAAACAAACAAATTTATCCAACACAAATTTCAATTTAGGTTCCTGAATGTTCAAAATACGTTCAGACAATTAAAAAGGATCACAGAAACATAGAACTAAACCACATGGCTAAGTGTACTAATCAGACGCTCCTTGAATTCTAGCAGACTTGCTGCCATATCCACACTCCTGGGAAGCCTTTTCCAGTCATCACTTATCCTCTCAGTGAAAAACTTTTTCTTAATGACCAGCCTGAACTTCCCTTGGCACAGTTTCTTCCCATTTCCTCACTTCCTACCACTGGTCACCAGAGAGAGGAAACCAGCCCCTCTGCCTCCAGTGTTCTCCCTGAGGAAGCTGTTGACTTTGATGCGGGCACTTCGCAGCCTTCTTTTCTCCAAGCTGAACAAACCAAGCAACCTCCGCTGCTCCTCTGGCCTTCAAGACCTTTCACCCTCCTCTGAACACGCTCTAATAATTTAACTTCTTACACTGAGGTATCCAAAACTCCACACAATACTGACGTGAGGCTGCAGCGGTGCAGTGCAGAGTGGAACAATTGCCACACTAAACTGGCTGCCATCCCATGCGTCCTACACCACAAACACTCCCAGCTCTGTACTGAGTAATATAGCAACCTTTTACACTCAACAGTTTGATGAACTATTCAAAGAGACTAGAAATAAGATTAGTTTAGTGGTTTATGATGGACAGTAAGATTTGATTAGAGTTATGACTTGAACCACGATTTCTCTGTTCACTGTTCATCCTTAGGTTTGCTCACTCTTTTGCTGCAGTATACTCGAATCGTTTAGCAATAATAAATACTGTAAAAGTCCAATTCAGCAGACTCATTTTAGGCAACCACTGTAGCATGAATCAAACAGTACCTTCAGAGTTTCTTAACAAGGAGTCTGAAAAAAAAGCCTAAACATGCAATTTAGATATTTGCATTACAGAAGTCTCTAGAAGCAGTTGTGATGAGACCCTGTTTTTTGGCCTCTGTTCAGATACTCGGGGAACATAAGAAATTTATTGAAGTTTGGATTAAATGTTAGTACAGCCAGTTTGGGATGGCAGCAGAAAAGGAAATACCAGGAATAAAATGAATATTTTACAATATTGAAATTAAATTTTTACTTTACTAGTACTTTTATTTTGTTTTTGCCTTTTTTTAATGAGAATGACCAGAAAATAAGGAAAAATAATATTACAAGGTCTGTGATCCTATAGATTCTCAAAACTTGTAGTCACCACTCCTTCATTGAAGACACCAAAACCACTTATAAGGTATAGGTACAATTCATGTATATTCCCATTTCTCTTAATCAGTACTTTCTATAGGGGTATATTATTATTATTATTATTATTATTATTATTATTATTATTGTTATTATTATTATTATTATTGTTATTATTTACTATTGCAATTGCAACCACTAGGTCACACAATACAATTGTATACAATTTTTATAGTAAAATACAATACAAAGGCAAGAAGGGAGGAAAGAGCATCCAAGTAAAAATTTTTTCCTTCTCTAGTCTCTTTTTCAGTCTTTTCCTACATTAATCGGTATTAACCCCTGAGAGGGGGGTGTTTAGATCTGTCACTCCACCATGCTGCTAGATGACTAATTAATACTAATGGTGGAGCTGTGAACTCATCAGTCTAAGCTATTAAAATTAAAACATCATGAGCTATCATACCTTGAAAAAGAATAAAACACATTTATTATCAATGAGAAAGCCAGAGCTGATACTCCCTTTCTGATTCCTAAGGAAGAGGGCAGTGTTGCATTTAATTTATCACAAGAAATAGGACTTCCTATCTGTACTCTAATCTATGACTGGATCTCCTCTTTCAGCAGCCTGAAGTCCAAAGGAAATGATAGAATATCTTTTACTAAAATGCAGTTATTATCACAGTGCTAATAATTCTGAGATCTCAAAAAACAGAAGAAAATTCGTGATCTGTAGAGCGACACTGATGCAGGGGCAGCTGAAGCACAGCGAGAACAGCCAAAGGCAGGACCTTTTTTGGTGATGTTTTTAAAGAAAGCATCTGGGTTTTGTCATGTAGCAAAAAAAGCAATGAATTAGGGAAGAACTATTGCTAAAAGTAATCACTTAACTCCTGTTTTAGAGATAAGGAAATCAAACCAGCTGTTTGGATCTCTTATTTAGTCCAATGTAGAGAGTGAATTGTCTCCTATCCAATGCTTGTCTCTTCGTCCAACTTAACAATGAACTCAAAATTTAAACCCCAATGATGTCAGTGGCAGTCTTCTTTATTTTTAGCCTTTCATATACAGAGTTATGACTACATTCAAAAGCAGAGAGAGCACAGAATGTGCATGTTTTGAAAACCCTGACACTTTCATAGTGGCAAATTAACAGCGAGGGATCTGAGTGGGAACGCTCTGGGGGCAGGATGTGCTTATGACAGGATATTTCTGCCCTATGAAAAATTTCAGGTAATTAATTCAGGTCACAGAACATGGTGCCACCTGAAAGCTGGCTATATTCACACTACTGTACTCCAAGGATTGCTATTTATTTGATAAATGTCCACAAGGCCCACAGAAATCAAGCGACATTCATAAATCTAAACAGGAGGTGATAAAAACACAAAGCTCAGATTTGATAAGCAAGGACTTCCATCTGTTAGTTCTTCTGGTGAGATTACAGGTGTATGTAGAAGAGGCATTTATGGAAGCACAATCGTACTGTCCTTAGGATCTTCCCAGCGGACACATCTATTGATTCAGAACAGAGCAAACCAACAGAAATTTGCACCAAATAATTTACCAAAAGGGTAACACTTTGACAGCACTGAAAATGCAGTAGCAAAACGAGTGGGAGGAAAAATGCACAGGTAGATCTGGACATCATATTCTGTAAGAGCTGTGGCTTTGTTCAATCTGTTGCAAATACGTTCTTGTATGGTCCTGTTTCATTGAAATGTAAGCCACATGTTCAAGTTGCATTGCCAGAGGGATCTACAGAGGGCTTAGGTGCTGATTTACAGAAGTTTCAGCTGCTACTTAAAACAGTTGCACACGTACATGCTGATGTAGCAGCAAGCATGCCAAAAACTGATGACAAGAAAGAACTTGTAACAAAAGGATACTTGGGGGTAAGGTGCTCCTTTCATTTTGTCTTTACAAAAACTCAAACAGGCATGGATCAGGGGATCAGAATATCTAAAGAATATATATGGGAAAAAATAAATATAACTTTTAAAAGAAAACTGGAAAATAGTCTGTTTCACACAGCTTTATTTGGGGGTACAAAATTTTACTGATTGTGGCTTACTTTAGATACATTTCTTGTGTTAACATAAGAACAAGTCCTAACACCACTTTTCAAACCAAATCTGATGACTATCATAATAGGAACAGAGAACTTTTTCAAATCAGTCTTTTTGACTCTCTTTATTAAAAATGACTATTCTGAATAATAAAAACATACTTTGTGTGATATTGAAGCTATTCACAGAAATGAAAATGAAAAGGAGAAATCTGAATATTGATATATTCTACATTTTTTTAGAGTCTTTCAAACGACAAGTGGTAAATTAGATTGCTTTTACTTACAGACATCAAAGAACATAGTGTCTCAGAAAATCTCTGAAAAATGACATTACAAGCACTAGCTATTCTGCACAGTCCCAATAGAAAAGCAAGATACAAAATGATGTCACTGCATTGTGAAAGATCTAAACAACCATAAAACAAGTTCAGAACATACTTGCTGAGGTTCTCCATCAAAATCATTTAATTGTCTCCATCAACCCCTGATAAGAGACCTTTCCCATTAGCACAGACTAACCTTATCTCTAAGAAAAGAGACAGATTCATTTCCGATTTTCACCAGAGCATCTCTAAGCTCTGACCAGAACTAAACTTAGTAGACATAAACATTCCAGTGTTGAAGTTAGACTGACAATCCCCTCAAGTTAGTTAGCAAGTAACTGTGCTCCCCAGTGTTGGCCAAAAATAGGAGACAACCTGGTCCTGAAAAAGGATATACGTATAAAAATATTTTTATTTTACTTAGATGTTCCGAAAGCACTGTTCAGAAATTATTACATTTAAAAATGTTACTGCCAAGAAGAAATATTATCATATCAGTCTATTATCCTAAAACTTCGTCAACATACAGTGATAAGTCCAAAGTCTACATTTGCATGTACTGCCATATGTATTTCAATAACACTATGCCCTTCAAATGAGCAAATAAAATATTTATTATGTCACTACACTGCACTTTTTCCTAAATTATTTAAATTTATAACATAAATGAGAAAAAACCCCTAACAACCTGGTGTAATTAATTTAACAAAGTCTATATTTGGTATTCTTGACTGAAGTACATAGTTTACACATAACAGTGAATTTTGTTTAGGACACATGGGAGCTTTCCATGCTATTGTTTGATTAGTCTTACTCTTTGGCTTTAGTTCATCAAATATTGGGAAAATGTGCAGTTTTTCTCTGTCAGATCCTGTTCAGAGTTCTTTGAAGTCAAGGGAATGATGTCAACTGAGTTTAGACCAGTCCCTAATATAGCTAGTATCTGCATGTGCCCTTTCATACGGCACACAGAGGAAGGACATAAGAAAATTATACGGTGTAATTGCAAATGTTACAATTAGTACAAATACTGTAAACATTGCTGACTTTAAGCCCCTGAATTGTTTATAGAACAAACTAAAAGGGAATTAATCAGAGAGATCTATTCAAATTTCAATCCCATTCTGGAGCTCAGTGATGGCTAACACGCAGCCTCGTGTTCGCAGTCAGAATATGAGCCCTCATGTTTGAAGCTGTGTGTTCCTCACATGCCAAGTAGGCAAGATATTTCCTGCTGAATTAACTTCCTATAAGCTAGATCAAAAACTGTCAGGAGTCCTGGGAAGGCAATTCAGAATGTCTGTCTCCATAAAGGAAATAATGTCTCTGAAGTTTCCTAAGAGCTCTTCAGTTTGTTTAATCTTGTCAACCATGCTTCCTCTTTAGTCAGTGAGGAGATAAATCCCAATCACAATGTGGAAGATGGCAATTAAGAGTTCCTCTCTACTTGATGGAGAAAAACTTCATTTCAAAGCCAAAGGAGACGTTTGAAATAATTGAGGTGTCTCTTGAGGTTCTGATCATTTTCTTTTGACTCCAGAGAGATTCCAAAGTACTAAGGTGGAAAACTAAAATATTCTTTGTTAACTTAAAGGAAGAGCATGTAGTTCTGATACAAAATATGCCCAGTAGCAAAATCCCCCTATCCTAGACCTGAAGCTTCTGATTTCTTAAAATATGTTTTCTGCACTTGTACAATCACTAACCATATTCTGACTTAGCTATCTCCATTACAAAACAAGGACCAAAACACTGTTTCACTGGTGTTAATGTACCTGAGTACTTAGGTCAAGGTCCATGGAATGAAGTCCATGGGCTCTTGGTGAGTAATGAAACATGGCTGCAGACCTCATGGCTCAAGTCAAATGTGGGAGAGTAAATGCTACTGATAAGCCAAGGTCTGATGATCAAATTTTGTCCCTTGCACTCCTTCTTTCAACCATGTTTCCTCACTGTATGCCATTTCTAGGCACTCTAAATGGTGACATAGAACTCTCAAGAAAATAGGACAAAAAAAAAATTAGATTCAGTATATAAGAAAATATTCAAGGTGTGGATGTTTTTATACGGCTTTCTTGTTTTTCTTTCTGAATTTTTTGGTATTAGGATGCAAAACATGATGTCACAAAAGGATCTGGGAGTGCTTTATGACAGCCATCTGAACATGAGCCAGTGTGTGCCCAGCTAAACAGCTTTTAGAACCATTGGAAAATGACCTCCTCTCTGTGTGATTTATTCTTAGCTTTCACTTCTCTCTCCATTACTCTGGGCAACCAAATTTTGCTATCAGCTTGGTCAGGGCCCTAAAGTGCTAAGATAAACTTTGCAAGTTCTGCATTCTTTACTTCTATGACTACAATGCACAAAAGCTTCAACTTGCAATTACCACAATGCTTGTTTCATTCGCCTAGCCAGGTTAGATATGTGAGAAGACCATCAAGTACTCTTCATTCTGATCAGGTAAGTTCTCAGAAGGCTTTCTAGTAAATCTTTTCTTACCATTTGTTTTAAGGTACTGATTGTGTGTATATGCATGTGTGAGTAGCAGTTTGATATTTAAATAAAAAATATAATGTATACAAATGAATTATAATTTTGTCTAGGTTTTATTTTTTAATTAAATTATATTAAAATATCTCAATCTCTGAGTAAGCTCCAATGATCTGTCATGGTCTATTATGCTCCAAAGTAGCCGTTAGGGCCTATTATGTCAATTATCATACACATCCATGACAGATTGAGGGTTTTTTGGCTTCTTTTTTTAATATTAACAGTAAAATAAAGCCAAGAAGGGTCTGGATCGCTCATGGTATTTAAATGCAGCAGAGAGCTGTTAATTTGGATGTTACTCTATGAAATCTAACTTGGGTCAGAGGCTGAAAAATTCTGTTCAGTGATGCACATAAGAGAGGCTTAGTGTCTCAAAAAAATAAAGTCTGACGCATGGAAGTTCATGGAAATTCTGAAAATTACTTCAGTGGTTACAGAACTAGGTCCTTACTTCAGGTTCCAACATTTCATGTTGCAGCTGGACAAATACTACTGAGGTTGAAACTAATTTGCTCTCGCCACTGGATGAGTGCAAACATAGTCACAGGTCCAGTGAGCTTCTCAAGCATTCTGGTAAAGTTTCACAGCCTTCACCACGGTTCTTTTAGTTGCTACACTACTTTGTATCATGGTTTTCTTATGTTTGTGAAAAAAAAAAAAGCAGAATGAGAGAAAGAATATAGAAAGGTGAAGATGATGATAAGAAGTATGGGACTTCTTCTGTATGAGAAGGGTTTAAAAAATTACTTTCCATCATTAGAAAGTACAGCCAAAATGGATATGGAAGAGCTCTATAAACCATAAAGTAAATTATTGTTCTTTTTCCTGTGAATTGTGGTTTACTCTGTGGAACTTGAACACAAAGCAGGTTGAAAGCACAAAGGTTCACATGGAAACATGTAAATTCGAATTCACTAATCTAGTGCTTAGTAATCTGAACACAACTGTAGTTTCAGGATATTGAAAGCAGCTTCATGCCAGAAGTTGGAAAAGTATTCTTCAGATCCCTACTACTAGTCTTTTGAAATATAGGGTCATTGAATAGAAGAAATTTCAGGTTTGTGACTCATAAATTCTTGTAACTGTGCTGGCACAGGTGAGGGCATATTCTCACCTCTAATTTTCCTTTCATGCCAGTGGTTAGCCTGGCTTCCAGATCACTATGGAATTACTGAATTACTGAACTCTCAGTTATATGAAAAACTAAGGCAAGAAAATATGAGGAAAGGAAACGTAAGGCAAGGATACATGTCAGTCTTCATAGCTGAGAAACCCGTATCTTTTAAAACTGTCTCTACAAAAAGAAAAAGGAAAAAAGAAAAACTCAAACAATCAAACAAACAAATGAAAAATAACCCCAAAAAAGGTTACAGGGTATCGTTCATCTCATCCAAAAATAAAAACTAATGAGAGGAATCATGACCTGAAAGGAAATACTTTTTTCATTGATTATAATATTAGCTTGATTTAACTAGCAAAGCCAGAAATGGTTCAGCTGAGAGCTTTAAGATGCCCAGGACATTTTCATTAAGGTAAGCACACACGATATAATACATCCAGAATACCCATGACCTTTGGCATGAATGATGTAAATACAGCAAGCAAATACACCAATGTATGGACAACTGAATTGACCTTAGAACATCCAAATAGGTTAGGAGTGATATTCAGACACCTAAATGTAGGCATATAGTGGTATTTATTTGTATTGTGCAATGCCAGACCTGATGCTCAGTTTTGGTACCAGAGTGCATTTGTCTCTGTAACTTCTGTGCCCTACCTGGGTGGCCTGTGTATGCCTTCAATATCCTGAAAGACCTCCAGTGCCACTAAGTTCCTGTTCTTAGGCAACTGAATCTTGCCCAGGACGTCAACATTCATATTGGAAATGTCTAAAGTTAGATTAAGTGATTCCAAGCACTAATGATTAAGGACAAGTGAAATAACCCCATGTTTTGAGTCACTGATCATGCATCTCTTATGTCACTCTCCAAGGTTTTACAAAGATAATGCATGTAGCAGTCCTGTCTAGTAGAAAAAAGTCTTCGATGAAATCCTATCCCACTAATATCAACAGCAAACCTCCCTTAGCTTTTAGTAGGTTGTGCTTTCTCTAGTTGCCAGACCAGGCACAAGAGAACAAGCAAGACACCTCAAATACAGTTTTTCCTCTCCACACACCTTGTTTTGGGAAAACAACCTAATACTGTTAGATAAGCAAGGTCACTCATGTTCACTTTTTACTTGTACAGCACTAAATTAGCAATAGAAACACTGTGAATATTTTGTGAGAATTTAATGGAAATTATCGTTCAAAACAGTCAGATAACAGGGACATGGAAATTTTAACACCCTGTAAAAATCCATCCCATTAATTGTTTTAGTAAAATCCAATTTTTTGATAACCATCCTTACAGAAGTAGTGTAGTTGATGGTGAAATCATTGTTAAGTCTTTTATGCAGGTGAGCACAAAGACTGCAGTTATACTTGCCTTTTGGCTTAAGAGAAAGAGGTTCTTGTCTTTCGCCCACACATCTCTGAGAGTAAAGCATAGTATTGCCCTTTGTGTTTCATTTAATGCTAAAAATTTCCTTTCTTTTGCTTGCACATAGTATAATGCAACAATTATGTGACACATTAAAAAAAAATTATGACAATGCTTGCACTGTATCCAAATGTGAAGAGATCTGCAGTCATTTCAAATGGGAAACCTGCTATTAGCTCACACAATGGATTCCCCAGCTGAAAAGAAGACATAAATTGGAGTGAATCAAGCATTCACCGCCAGCAGATCTGCTGCTTGTGTTCACTGATGAGATGTAAATGTGCTTAGCAAGAGTACAGCATCAGAAGAGGACCATGAAATTATAATATAGTGACTGTAATGAGAATGGGTTAATTTGTAGCATTTCTTATTCTAATTATGGTATTTGACACATGGGAACAAAACCATTTTCAGCCATTTTCTTTTCTTGTTACTATCCCTTATTACAAGACTGAGAAACAAGAGCAATCTGCATGTTTTTCTACTCTGTAAAATACAGTAGCATGCTGCACTATTTTGACCCTTTCAATATTCTGCATAGGCAATTTGAGAGAAGACAGTCCAGTTATGGTCTCAGCAAAGAGCATTTAATGAATCCAGGAAAAGTATAATTTGTATGGAAATAGTCTGAATTATTTTTTTAAGTGCACAAGAATGTAAGGGGGGGAAATAACAACAAGCCAGCAACAAAACCCAAAACCAAGAAAACAGAAACAGCACAGTATTTCTCTATCTCTAGTACAATGATTTAATGAGAATTAAAATGTATATGAACTTATCCTATTCTCAGAGTGATGGGATGCATGTTTCATCTTGCAATGTGTAAATTATCTATGCAGACATATTCTCTTTGTAAGAGAGATGTCCAGCTGGTTAAAAAATATCCTGTTCCACACAATTCAGATATTAATGCATTATTTTGACAGAAAATAAATATATAGAGGTTAAGATACTTGCCACTAAAACTAAATGGATGCGTTTTCAGGACTATTTTGTAACAATGCGGTTCAAAATTATATCCACAAAGAACACAGAAACATGGAATTCATGTTTCAGTGAACAAATTCAAATTCTGATAACACAGAGATGGATGAAATACCTTTTTTTGCAAAAGATTCTGACAGAAGCTTATAGGAGATTAGGTAATTTTGCTTTAAAAGTCTTCCTTTAGTTTGCCTTCCTGCTAGGTAACAGTTATTTGAGGATTATTGTATTTATGCGCAGATGTGCACATTTTGGACAACTGAAAATTAGCTCTGCTTTTGTGAGTTGTTTCTGGTACTGAGTATCCTGACTTGTCTTTAAAATATAAGTATAGAAAAGATTGTTGTCCTTAAAACTCACAACTCTGAAAGTGTGAGATGGGTGAGGATAGGTAAAAAGGAAAAGGAAAAAGAAAAAAGAAAAGGCAAAGTCCAAAGGTTTTCCTACCGAACTGTCTTCAATGAGGACAAGGAGGACACTTGTGCTTTGAAGAGTCTTTCAAATATGAGAGGAAGAAGTGAGATTAGATTTTTATAGGAGATTTGTAGGATTTATTAAAACTTCATTTGAGCATTCAAATAATTCAGGCTATTTTTAGGTTCAGACTTGGCACATTGAAACAGCTGAAACGAAGGAATATGTTCACAAAGGTGATTCCAAAGTTGTCAATAGCAGAGTTCTCACCAGGCAATTATAATCCATGTGCTTCTCCAGTCTGTATTTGAATCACGGTGGCGCTTAGATAAAACATCATGCATCTAACTGCTTAGCTAAAGATTGATCTAAAGACATCTGAGTGCTTCTGTTTAGGATAGAAGGAACTCTGTGATCCAGAATGGCAGTATAAATCAATTTTAAGCTTCTACAGCAATAATCCAGAGCCCAGGGACCAGACAACTTAATCTTTGTTTGAAAGAAAGATCCCAAATTGCCACAAGTCTGAACTTGGAATTTAGAGATTCTGAACCTCGTTTACAAACGTTCATGTCCTATTAATTTTTCCCAAGTAATTACAGAAACTTGAGATTCTTGGATCAAAATGCTAATACATTTTGCAAATGAAATAAATTTAATTTACCTAGTAGAAAATTCATAAACTTAGTAAAATTCATAAACCTAGTAGAAAGAGAGAGGAGAGATGTTATTAAACCTGGGTTGTAGACCTACCAGGAAAAGGACACAGAAATACCCTGACTTCAGGGTATCACAGCTAAGTGCATCAGATTGACAGAACCTTATACCCACACTGATAATAGATTAATTTCTCTGTGAGTGCTCAGTAAAGGAGGCAGCCCAGAAATAGCTAAGAATGAAGGTTGTAGTAAAATAATTACCTGCTGAGAAAAAATCATTGTATAACATAAAGGCATACACAACAGGCACATCCATATACCCACATGCACATGTTCATGCACACCATTATAAGAATATCATTATCCTTACATACATTTCAGTTACTTTTCACTGGGTATTTCTTACAAATGACACAAAACAAAAAAAACAAGATACTTTGGCCTTACTGAGCTTTCCTAAATATATTTAGCTATTTGAGATGCTTGCCTGGCCTCTACCTGTCACTTGCCAAGGGAATAGGTCTCCTGTAGGTCCTATGACTTGGATGTTAACCCAGATGTTTTTAATACACTAAAATACCTCAAATCACAATAGACTCCTGGTTTTTGGCAAGCAGCATGCCAGTTTCTGGGATCAGAATTTGCTGCATATCTCTGCAGCTGTAACTACAGCAGTCATTTTGGCAGGCTTCAGGTACCAAAACATAAGACAGACAAGGCATCATGCCCAAACTCTAGTGGCTGATCTCCAAAAGGCTGCATATCTTCCATAAGTTCTGTCTCTAACCTGCCAACTCCATTTAGGTGTGTTGGCATCTGAGGTGGCAGAATATACCCATGTTTATGTAGCTGAATCCTGCCCTAAGTCTCTATTAATTATAATCGGAGTGCAGACATCTAGTTCACATGAACAGAATGAGGGGAAAACTTCACTCATTTGCTTTATTACTTCTTATTAATAGTAATAGTTTGAAGACAGCAAGATGATGATGCCAAGATTTTTTTTTATATTTGCTTTTTTTTGTCTTTTTTTAACCTACTTTTGTTTAGTTGTATTTAAATGAATGTTGAAATGAACTACTTAAATGAATGTTGAAGCAAACTTAATACTATTTCTGGTGGCAGTAGGTCAAATCAGGATCTATTTCCATTTATTCCTATTCTTCTCTCACTCCACCATTTCTGCTTTAACCCCTTTTTTTCACAAATTTTAATAAAATAGATGAGGAGTACAAAGAAATGGAGCATTATTTTCAATTTATAGAAGCTTATACAAATATAATTTCATGTCTTTATTATTATTATTATTATTAAGTATGTCATATTAAATGCAAAATAGCCTATCCACAAAGATGGATATCTTTCTGAATACTTTTTGAATTCAGAGGGGAGTATGGCTTTTATAGAGTATATATAAACTAAAGTAAAGCATAAAGCTATTAAAACACTGTTTAAGCAGTTTCTAATAACAGTTAAAACAACTGTCCAAAAATATAATACCATTAAAATGGAGTTCAGGTTTTGTGAATTTTATTTTATCATCTTCAGCATAAAAAACCACCTTTCAGTGAAATTTTCTACCGTCAGTGATTTCTTCAGAGTGCACTCAGGGTATATCTCCTTTTCTCTGCTTCCATGAATATTAAAGATGAAAACAAAACTCTGAAAGCATATTTGATCTTCAGACCATCTGGTCAGTTCAGCTTCCCATTGTGTCCTCTTTATCTCTGATGATTTTATAGTGGCTTAATGTTTAATTTATGTTCCTTTCTTTTGCAGCTTTACTCTGTTCTCTCTTTACCGGTCACATGGATACCCATGTTGATGCTTTTTGCACATCCTCACTTTGGGTCTTGGCAAGAAATTCAGCCTTGTATTCGGTGTTTGAAACTAAGTATGGAATTGCTCATGCATTTTCCTTATAGAACATTTTCCTTATAGAACATTTTCCTAAAAAGGAGGGAAAAAAAAGACTGAAAGGACTTTCACAGTAGAAAGCAAATTTTTTATTAGAAAATTAATCATAACAGTTACTTTTCGAATACAGAATGACAGCAGAGAAACAATACATGTTTATGACACCTCCTCTCTATTCACATGCTTTCTTAGAAGATGGTTCCCTGTTTTCACCCTTGGTTTCAGCTGGTCTTATGAACACAGGAGTTGCAGCAAGCTCAGTACAGGCCTTTCCAGTCTTAGAAAGACTTCCTATTACAACAGAGACTGCTCTGTCAGCTCCCAGACCCTTTCAGTGTTGTCTGAGTCTCATTGCTGTGCTCTAGACTTGCTTCTCATTTATCCCTCACGAAACCCTCCTATTGTCATTGAAGCTTCTCCCTTCCAAGCATTCTCAGCAGTCCTAAAGGGAAGGAGCAGTTTCATTGTTAGAGATTTTCACATGACCTAGTAATACGTTTTCTTAAACTACCGCAACATATATATTAGGAACAAACAGATACTACCCATCATGACATAGTCACTTACCTCTTGTTCACTAGCTGTAATCTAGCCTGAAAAATAAAAGAAACCCAAGCACAAAGCCCTCATAGTAAGACCACTGGCAACACCTGTTTGGGGCTACATTCTTCTAAAGCATTATTGCCTAAACTGGCCCAAAGAGAAGGGACCAGAAAGAAGCCATGAGCTGAGTAGCAATGAAGTGAAACAGAGGTGCAGGGCTGTCTTGTATTTCCCACTTGAAATAGACTGTGCCATTAATACAGGACATACAACTAATTAGGCAGGAGACAACAAGAAAATATAGAGGATAGTGTGAAAACAGTAAAGACCAGGGAAGGGGCTAATCTTAGACTTAGAGACTAATCTTCAGAGAATAATTCCAAGCAGAGGACCTCAGTTATGTTATCTTCATCCTTTGGGGGAATCTATAACCCTCCACTTAACACATGAGAAAGTTAGAAAGCTTAAGAAGAGTGACAAAGCTCAACAAAAATATGTGGATCCCCTCCACAAGGGCCTTGTGAATTCAAAGAACTAAAACCTCTTACATTTAAACCAGATTCTATCCTTGTTTTCAATCCTTGAAAGAAAAGAAGAATATGGTTATCTCTACATTTTCAGTTACTTGGTTAAAGGATCATAACTGTGAACACATCAGAGCACAGAGAAGCAATATCTGTCAGCAGAACTCCAAGAAGCTGATCAGAAAGAGAACCCCTGGCCCCACTCCTCCCAGAACTGCTATGGGAGACCATCAGCCTCGAGGGCACCAGGTGAAACACATCAAGATCAGTCAACGGGAAGGGAAATGCTCTTTGCCTTACCTCACAGCAGGGTGTCACTGCCTAGGGATATGGGATTTATTATGGGATGCTGGGGAAGATTACCTTGTGTTCATATAATTACAGGGTTTAGGGGAAGAACCAAAGGTGCAATAAGATACAGATTGTCATGTTGTCTGGCCATGCCCTAGGAGTGATCTGTGCAGTCTGTCCTGTCTTCTTACCAAATTGCATGCCTAATTATTTTCCTGGGTGAGGACCCCCTTATTGTGTGTGCATGTGTGTGTATGGGTATCTGAATGCCAGCAATTGGTGTGGGACCATAGGTCATAAGGGACAATATGTCTATGTCAGCACCTGGGGTGCCTGCATATTGTGTGACTATATGTGTCAGTGTGATTGCTTGCAAATATCATGGCAGAGTAGTCCCTAAGTAGGATAAGAGACTTGGCAGCCAGGTATCAAAGCAGACAGAAGCATGAGCCAGATACTGGAGAGACCAGAATGTCTGAAAATTGACAGCTGGAGAGACCAGAGGTGTCCAAATCATCTAGAGTGACCATGAGGTCTAAGGGTTGGCTGACTGACATATTTACATATATATGGCTATATTGGAGACAAGAGGATCCCAAGGATCTACTGGGTAGAAGGAGTATTTAAGGTCATTTACTGGAGGGAGTGGATCAACAGTGTGTGTGGGCTCATGAATCTGTGTGTGTGCACACAAATGTATGTGTGAGGAGTTCTGAACTGCATGGAATTGAAAAGGCATTACTGGCTTTGGGAGTGCCAGCAAATCAGGAAAATAATGTTCTAGGGCAGGTTCCTGCCCTTAGTGCACAAGCCCATGCTGCTGGGAAGACCAGCTTTGTATTTCTGCACTTTTCCACTAACAGACCTTGACCCTAAACTGGCAGAAAGGGTGACAAAATTAGGCAACTGTTTGTGCTGCTTGTGTTTGCACCTTTCTGTCCTGTTCTGTATGGCTTTCCGTGTGCGTTGCCAGTGCTTCTTTGTGTGCCTTTGGGGAATGCATGCTTAGTCTTGACACTGGCTGTGCTCGGAAACAGACAGCTGTAGCACCTTTGCTACCAGAATCAGCAAAACTTAACAGTATTATCATAGAATCATTTAGGTTGGAGAAGATCTTTAAGGTCATTGAGACCAATCATATTCATTAACACTTTCATGCTTTAAAAGTTTGACTTTTCAAACTGTCTTGGGGTGATTCTATGACCATACTGTATTCCCCACCGCCTGCTTGATTTCTAGTGTACCGTTAAATTGCAAAGGGGGGAGAGAGAAGCCGAGAGAACTCTTCAAAGCAGCCAGCTTGACCTTGCAACTAGAATGTTTTGCATTCTTTTCTCTCCCGATTCTGACAACATTTAGTTAGTTAAAGAACTTTTGCTTGCTCGTCCCTTCGGCTTTCAGCGGAGAAGGGACTGTGATCTGCCTCGGTGGCTTCTTTTCCTTTTTTAACTGTTTTTAGCTTACTTTTCATCTAAGCCCGGCTGTCATCTCCGGACCTGCTCGGCGGGACCCTCCAAGGGGGATGGTCAGACCCTACCTGGCCGGCCCGGCCCAGCTCAAGACTGCAGGTTTTACCTACAGAAAGAACTCTAAAATCCATAGTCCTCTTTTAAGGGACAGGGGAGGGGGTTTCAATATCTTTTTTTTCCCGTGACAGCAGGAGACTCTGTTTTGTTAAATAAATAGTTTTTTTCACTTTCAAAAAGTGGGAGAGGTACTGCCAAAACCTGCTTGCCTGGTAAGCAGGAAAAAAAAAAAAAAACCACCCCTCTCAAGTTATTTTCTCCTAAATTTGTATCCAAACCAACACACAAACTCATCTTTGTTAAAGTTATTTTTATTTTTATGCATTTTTGTAATGGATATTTTATATTAATAGGCCATATCTGGCTTTTATATTGCTATAGTTCTTGGATCTTACATGTCAACAGTAAAAGCTACTCATAATTTCAACTGAAGACCAGAAAATCATATGACAGAAACCACATGGTTAATGTGAGAAAATTATAAAAGCTTTGGTTGTTGTTTCAGTGTCATTCACAGTTCTGTAGAGAAGCTGCTATAGCTCAATTAAAATTTGTATGTATATATATGTATATTTACCTATATGTGTGTACATTGGAACAGTGATCCCTGAAGTAAAGCAAATTTATTTATCATCCAGTGGAAGAATTGCATATCTGTCTGTAAAAAGGACCATTTCAGATGATGGTTACAAAAATGTACTCCTGGAGGATTATTCATCAAGAAGTTTTTTTTTATACACTCAGTACATAAAATCTGCAAGCCTTAGATAAAATTGTCAGAATAATTAGGTTCTTTTTACCTCATCAGCGAATGAAATGTAGTGATTCCAAAGTAATATTTCTGGAGAAGGCACCAAAGGGGCTGAGGCTGAATCACAGTAGCTAATAAGATAGTACACACCCCACCCAAGCAAGTTAAAGCTAATCATAAAAATAACTGAAATGGGAAATTTCTGTGCTTCAGAATACAGATGAATACTAGGAGGAGAGTGAAGACATACTTTTGGGCTTCAGACAGAATTAAAGTCTTGCTCTTGGTTGGGCAGTACTGTCTCTGATTAGTAGGTGAAAATAAGGATTTAGATGTGATAGACACAATTTATGGCATCCATCTTGACTTCTGATGCTGCTTTGGTAAATCTCCTTGTTTACAAACTGCTTCAGTTGTAAGCGTTTTTAGGTATTAGTTATTCAGGGAATAATTGTAAAAAGAGCCATGAGACCTAACAGCAATATTTTCACGCCTAACTATCAACAAGGGAAAAGAGAGGCTCATCAAACTGACAAATATGCATCCACTCTGAATCAAATGTTGGAAAAAAGGTTTGGCATAAATGTTTTGTAGTCTGCTTGCAAGAGAAGCAGACAATTGAATGCAGCAAAATTAATCTGTTAATGTATATGGGCAATCTCACAGGTAGAAATGTTTTTCTATGTAAAAGATTTTCTATACATAAATATTACTTCTATGCAGTAATTATAATAAGAGGTAGCAATAGTGTTGTAAATCCCTCTCTTAACAGAAGCGATAGAGTCAGGCTAAATCCAACTCTGCTGCCATAATAATATGTGCAAAATATATGTGCTTTCATATAATAATAGACTCATCTAGGTTGGAAAAGACCTTTAACATCATCATGTCCAACCACTGACTGAACACTGCAAGTTCACCACTAAACTGTGTGTCTCGGTT